>CM059198.1:7311163-7380471 GCA_030323885.1 Branchipolynoe longqiensis | reverse complement strand
ATATATATATATATATATATATAGATGTGATGTATAACGCATATTATACAAGTATAAATACCTGGGGACCATATATACTTTGCTACTTCCTCCATCGGCGCATTGGTGGCGTTCCTCCCCCCCCCCTCCGGCTGTCTGGGAATTGTATGTTGGTGCCCCCCTCGCAACACATACACTGGAGGAATTAATCCGCAGGTGCGACTGACAGTTGTTGACATCCAGTGGAGGAGAGATGGGCCACAGGTGGCACCACCAGTCAAGTTCGGAGTCTTACAGAGTATATGTATATTGGCAATGAATATCAGTCATAACAATTAATATCAATAATTACAACTATTCTCTTTCGTATTTTATTCTCGCATAATGGGTTATACATTACATATATACAACATGTGGCCCCCCCCAACTGGTTCATCAAAGCCTGTGGTATGTGCTGTGAGAAAGTGCATATAAAAGACCACTGCTGCAATTCAGAAGAGTTGCCTATGTGGCAGCAGTGGGTTTCTTTCAAAGAAATATGTCACAATGACCATATGGTTGATGTCCAATAGCTGATGATAAAAATCAATGAGCTCTAGAGGCGTCATTAATTAAAACAGGATTTGCTTACTTTTTGACATCACACAGATATATATATATATTTATAATTACTACCACTAGTTTTGTAGACGCAATGTTAATGTTGTGGCGGTCGGCAAGTAGGAGGACATGGAACACGTGACCCCTCACACGTGAGGTCTATCCTGGTCAGTTGATGGTGTATCTTCCATATCCGGTTGGATCCTACATCCAGTTCCTTCCTTCCTGGGAGGCAGGTGGCTGGCGGTGACAATCAGAGATCCAGTAAAGACTCCTCTCCTGTTCACACCTAGTCTCTGCAACCCAGACATATACTACATAGCGGTGCCGAACAGTACACATGAAGCCAAACTCCCCAGATAAACACAGCATTCAATCTTTAACGGATTTCATCGCCGCCAGTATAGCTGGTGCAGTTGTGTTGTTTCATTCACCGTCATTTCGTGAAAATGTCACTGAGTGGGAAAAAGACAAGATGAGAATAATGCAGTAAATTAACCCGCCGTTTGGCGCCATTACAGGGCAGTCCCGGTATTGCAGTTTCCGCGGCACACCAGTTTGCGGTGTTGCAGTTTCCAAGGGACACCAGTTTGCCAGAGCACATCGCTTCTGCACATGCATCAAAATCGAACAGCACCATCACTAACCTTATAGATTAAATATACTGTTTTCGGTAAAGATGTTTTCTATATGTGTACCAAACCGATTTGTTTCTAGGTCGTGTGGTTTTAGAGATATTTCACTTTTTCTGTATTTTCTGTATGAACATTGCTCATGACCATTGACAATGCCTTGAGTTTGACGGTATGCGCAGTGCAAAACGTTAGTTTTATTCAAAATTATTCAAGAACCCTAACCTTATAACTGTAATATAATCTTTATGGTAAAGATGTTTTCTATATGTGTACCAAGCAATTTGTTTCTAGATGTTGTAATTTGAGAGATATTTGACTCCTTCTGTATGAAGATTTGCTCATGGCATTAACAATGCATTTGAATGGATGTCTCCCTGGCAAACTGGTGTGCCTGGGAAACCGCAACAGCGGCCTCGGCCAGCGATTGGACAATACCGAAATACAAATATCGAGCCCTAGGCCCACCTAAATATTATTATTATAAACATGTTAATTCCGACCTTTATACACGTATAATATACTATGCTCCATATATATATTTGTTCGAACCCTGGGCGATTCAAACCTATATTTATATATATATATGGATAGTGATAAACCCTTTATCGCGTGTAATAAGCTTTGTGGTGGTCTCCCCCCCTTGGGTGGGTGGGGGGCGGGTCGATTGTGTCCCGCCCCCCCCTTCCGTTGGGTGGGACTCTCGACTCACGTGGTAGCATGCTAGGGTTCGAATACATACTGTTTTCAGAATATGCAGGTACCGGGGAGCGCCGGGGGTGGCGCCACCAGTCGCGAACATGGAGGAGGCAGTACAGTATATAGTGTAATACTAATAATAATAGCACACAATAATAATAATAAGGACTTAATTGCCTTCCGCGCCTTTATACTCGCATAATGCGTTATACATCACATATTCAAACCCGAGCGAAGTCAAACCAATGACCTAACCTGGCACTGTGCATTACTAGGATAGGGCATGGAACAGTGGAAGGAGGAAGGGAACTTGTTTATAATTGAACTTTCCTATGCTTAACGACCCAGCGCGACAACCAAAAAATGATATATACCTACTAACACTCTCTGTCCAGTATTACAGACTGTGTCTTAATACTGTCCCTATTCACCTAATTAGGCATCAGAACGAGGCTGAGTAAGCGCTGCTATTGGAAATGGCCATAAGATACTACTGTGTGCCGATGTATATGAACTACTACATAAATTAAAGGAGTAAAATTTGAAGATATTAACATTTGAAAGTATCATTTTAATTTAGCATACCTTTTTTCTATATATTGGTCAATGAAGATTGAGTGATGATCAGATGCATTTCAGTAGGCAAAGTCAACAAAGTCGCTCACCTTGGCTGCCAATCTTTTCTTATTTTCAAAATTGCATAACTTTCTTAATATAGATATATTTAAAAAATATATTTTAACCCTTTTAAAGCTTGTATTAATTTGTAATTACTAAAACTAGTTGATTAACTGTGTTGCACAGATAGCTATGCTGACAGTGCTGCATTACATTATACCACCATAACTATGCAGACTTTAAGTTGACAGTCACATTTTAGTTAAAGAATGGGAAAAATCACCATGCAAGGGTCACCCAATCTTCATGAAAATTGGCCAATAGATATATATAAAACAGGTATGTGAAGATGAATGTTACTTTAAAAAATGAATACCCTCAAATTTGAGTGATTTCAAGAGGTTTTGGTTGACAAAAAAGTATTCACATTACTTTACATACAGCAGCGCCTCGGAGACGCATAAGTGCCCTCGGTCTGGTTTCAACATGGCCGTGGCGTGAATAGGGTGAATACCCTTACACATTCTTCTAGTAATGTTGCTTAACAGAGATTACGTTGCCCACATTATGAGATGTGTAATGACTAACAACAATATTATTTAGATTGAAACATATCCACTGTCTCTTGCGTAAAGCCGCAAAATCTGATGAAAGCATCTCAAAAGCAAAAAAAGCTGATATATATATGTACTAGTCTGTACCTGAGCTCCACTACCAGGCAGTGACGCAGACACTATGCCGTACACCTATGCAGTTACATTGAACTGTGCTAAGTGGTGGCATGCTAGCCACCAGTCAGGGCCCTGACTGGGCTGTGATCTACTACCTGTGGCTAGCAGCACACCCCCACCCACCTATAGAAACGATGTGGGACCTAGCGAGTTATGGGGTGGGTCATTTGACTGTTGACGCCACGGAGAGCTGACAGGTTTACCAATAAACGAGGAGAAGCGTACTGTGTTTGGATATTGGCGTTCTTCCGTGTGTCACAGCCTGTATGAGACCGTGGAACAGCTGATATCAGGCCTATCACATATATTTATATATAGATATATATATATTGTTGCGACTTTCCGGGAGGTGAACAAGACAGTCCTTTTGGTGTGTTTTTGTTCTGGTTTGGATCATTCTTTTGTTCTAGTTGTTTTTCTGGCAGCTGCGATAGACAGACAGTGCCGATCCCAATCTCTTATCGGTGTTCAGTATCGACACTGGACTGCGGGCCATGGATACCTGCCGAGTCCCAGCTTCCCCAGGCCGCAGGTTCTTCCAGTTCTGGCGGGTGTCGGAAGCAGGTGGGGGTGGAGGTGGGGGCTGGGTTAGGGGCGGAGCTGATGGTGTGGGGGATGGGTGGGGTTGCGGTGGAGGGAGTGGAGGTTGGGGTGGGGGTGCGGGTGGGGTGTGCGGGGGGATGGAGGTAGGGTAGAGTGGGGTGGGAGTAGGGGTGGGTGGGGGTGAGGTTGTGGGTGGGGGTTGAGGTGGGGTGGGGGTGGAGGTGGGTGTGAGTGGGGGTGGAGGTGGGGGTGTTGGTGGGGCGTGGGTGGGGGTGGGGTGTGGGTGGATGTGTGGGGTGGGAGTGAAGGAAGGTGTGGGTTGAAGTTGTGGGTGGGAGTGGTGGTGGATGGGTGGTGAATGAAGTTGTTGTTGGGGATTGGGGGTGAGGTGGGGTGGGATTGAGGTGGGGTGGGATGTGGGTGTGGGTGAAGGTGGGGTGGGCTGGAGGTTCAGTGAGGGTGAGGCAGTGCGTGGGGGTGGGTGTCGACGTGGAGTGCGGGTGGAGGTGGATGTTAGGTGGGGTGGAGGTGGGGGTTGGGTGGGGTTGATGCTGTGAGTGGGGGTGGAGGTGGAGGGGGTGGAGGGGTGGGGGTGGTGGGTGTCTAATCCGACCACTTTTCAACTTTGTGATGTTTTAGAGGTTGTTTGCGACGCTCTAAAGGTAACTTCAGTCTCAAAGCATCGACCTTACATTAGTGCTTAATCGGATTTGGTATCTGCTGTCAAATATTCCAACATCAACTCGCTTTTCCCAAGTTTTTGTTTTACCAACTGCCAACTAGAAGAAACCTGAAGTCGTCGATGGTAGACGCGTCGTTGCTTGACAGGTCTTCATAGAGTTAACATTACGGATCTCAACTCAATGAGAAAACAAGGCTTAAGTGGTTTCAATCGATGACCTAATTTCACGGAACTATTTTCTTGCAAATCTAGACCAAATTCTTCGATTTCACCAAATGTTAGTTGTTTTGTGTTGAAATAAAGGCAAAAATTAAATCAAAACATCTTTTTGTACAGGTATTGCAGGTATTGCAATACCTCAGGGAGTTTGACGCCCCTGCCTTGCAGAGTTATAAACCACTGCCTTGTGGTACAGGTTCTTGACAGAACTGAAGGCTAAGGGAGCAAACCCTAAACAGAAAACCATGTCACTGTGGCAGCATTAAGGGCGGTTGATGTATGGAACTCCCAACATCTCCCGACCAGCCACTGCAAGGACAAATAGTTTTGCGCCTGTCTTGTCATGTTCTTGCTGGTGTGAAACCTCTATTTGCTCCCCAAGAGAGTGCCGTAACTTGCAAAAGCCAGCAGCACTTTTGTAGGCAGCTTTCATGATATGTACAACCATGGCAGTTACATAATGAAAGCAGTCTTTGTCGCATCGCGACCGACAGCATGATGATGAAAGGCAGGAATATCAGTTGAACGTAGTTGAATGTAGTTGAACGTAACGGCATCCGTGCCAAAACGTATTTATCCGTACCAAACGTACCATAGATTGACGTTTTTCACTGTAGTTTAAAGGTCCGGTCACATAACATTAGTGGACGTAGTTGAACGTAGTGGAGACTAACATAGTTTAATGTAGTTCAACGTAGTTCAACGTAGTGCAAAGTACCGGCATTTGTAATTGTCCGGCATGAGAACGTGATAAGAATGTGTATGGGCCGTGAGTTCCGATTTAAGCTTTGGAGGTACGTTTGAGGCAGACATAGGCTCCATGATGATACTAAACTCTAGCATACTCTAGCATACACAAGCATACTTTGACCTACAAAAACCTTGACGGTTCTGCCGTGGTCACATAGCCGTTAGTGGACAAAGTGTAACGTAGTTGGCCATAGTGGAGGGTAACGTAGTTCAACATAGTTCAACCTAGTTCAATGTAGTTGGACGTACCGGGATCAGTACTGTAACATACCGGGATCTGTACAGTAACATATTTATCCGTACTATTGGGTGGGTGATCAACCAAAACCTGCCATACCTTAATGTAGTTTAGCGTAGTGATAGCATGTTTGACCCATGTTAATCCATCCTACGTTCAACTACGTTCAACTACGTTCACTAACGTGTATCTGACCAGGGCTTAACATACTTACACCATGTTTGACCCACGTTAATCTATCCTATGTTCAACTACGTTCAAGTATGTTCACTGGCGTGAATGTGACCAGGGCGTAAGGGTTAATGTGTTTTGGACATCAGCCCATGGTTACCAGAGAACAGTAAGGCACTAGCCAAAGCCGGCCCTGCTATGGCGAACCAAGGAGTGCTCATGGTGACAGGATGGGATGAAATACCCATCTCTCGCTTCACTAGCAATCACCACTTTTCCTGAAGGGCGGAGAGGAGGAGCGAAATTAACAAGACCACCTGACCTCGGGGACTGCATCAGCCTAATGCACTTCAGAAGAACGGTTAAGTTACATCTGCTGCCTCAGATGTTTTTAGTTTTTTTCTTGAAGATTTATACTGCCTATCATGGATAAGTCTGAATAGACTTGTTTTCACCATTAGACAATTTGTCCATAGAAAGCCTGAGTCTACACTTTTACCGACCCGAGGGAATTTTAACCTCCCACACCACATAGACATGGTGTGAGAGCAACTGACCTTTGATGTCGCTGTAAGTTATACACAGCGGTGGGAATTGAACCACCGACCTTCAGATTAGGACTCCGACATAGACACATTTAGACACTCTAACCACTCCGCCACAGAGAACATCACATTTGCTTTCGGTTGGTTGTGGTGTGATTGACCGGTGAGGATTAAATGACTGATGTGTCTCTGGGTGTTTTCAATTTACTTTGTTTAATCTTGTTTAAAGTATGTATATATATGTATGTATATATTTTTGAAAGTCAACAGACTGATAGTTGGCTCACGGTGTAGAGGAGGCAAGGAGAAGAGAATGCCCGCTCCACAGTGAATAACATGGAGGGTAAGGTGGTTAGAGAGAAAGATTAAGGGGCTGCCGTTATTTATATCCACATAAATTATAGTGTAAATGTATATATGTATTTAGTTTCTTTAGTAATAAATCATATAGTAGTTATATTGGTTTGTTTCTTTCTCAGTTGTGACTCAATTGGTTTTAATTTCATCACACACAACAACAAAACGAATTGATCAGTGAGCAGTTAATGACTAATTTATCAATGGGTGTTTTGAAGTTACTTTGTTTCATGTTGTGGTATGTATATATAATATATATCTGTATATATATATATATATACATATATATGTATATTGTTTCTTTAGTCATAAATCATATAGTAGTTTATAGTAATTTTTTTCTTTCTCAGTTGTGACTCGATTGCTTTGAATTGAAAAATAGTGTGCTCATCATACAGATAACAGTCTAATCTGTATGAAATGTTCTTAACAAATTAATATAGACATAAATAATTTCACCATTGCAAACCGAGAATCGTCCTTCTTTATATTAGTCCATGAGCCAGATTAAATATGACTACCAAAAATGAGGCCAAGCTCAAACCAGTTCTGAAGACCTCTGACCGGTTCAAACCGGCTTAAACCAATCCAACCTGGTTGTGACTGGTTCTGGCCGGGTCTGACTGGTTCAAACCGGTTCTGATCGGTTCAAACCGGTCCAACCTGGTTCTGACTGGTTCTGGTCAGGTATGACTAGTTAAATCCAGTTCTGACTGGTTCTAACCAGTTCTGAGCAGCTCTGACTTGGTCAAACGGGCTCTAACCGGTTCAACCCATTTCTGACTGGTTCTGACTGGTTCAAACCGATTCAAACGGATCCAACCTGGTTCTCGCCAATTCTCCGGTTCAGATCGAGTCAGACTGATTCAAACCGGTTCAAGCTGATTCAAACCGGTCCAACCTGGTTCAAACTGGTTCAAACCAGTTCTGACTGGTTCAAACCAGTTAACACATGCACAAATCGGTTCAAACCGGGGCTGACGAGTTATGACTGGTTCTGACCGGATCTGACCGGTCCTGACAGGTTCAAACCAGTTCAAACCAGTTCTTACTGGTTCAAACCGGTTCAAGCCGGTTCAAACCTGGATCTGACCAGTTCTAACTGGTTCAAACCGTCCAACCTTGTTCTCGCCGGTTCGGACCAGTTCTGACAGGTTCAAACAGATCCAGCCTGGTTCAACCCAGTTCTCACTGGTGAAAACCGGTGCAAACCGGTTCACACCAGTTCAATCTTGTTCTGACCTCTTTAAACTAATTAAAACCAGATCAGACGGATTCTGACCACTTCAGACCGGTTCAGACTCGCTCAAACCAGTTCACACTGATCCAACCTGGTTGTTACTGGTTCTGGTCGGTTAAAACCGGTTCTGACTGGTTCAAACCGGTTCTGATTGATTATGAACGGTGATAACTGGTTCAATCCGGTTAACACCAGTTTTGAACAGTTCAAACTAGGTTCAAACCGGTTTGAACCGGCTTGAAACAGTCAGACCCAGAACCAGAGCAGTTCTGACTGGTTCAAACCTCTTTGGACTAGTTGAAGCTTGTTGAAACCAGTTCAACTGGTTCTGACTGGTTCTGACCGGTGCTGACTGGTTCTGACTGCTACAAACTCGTTCAAACCGGTTCTGACTGTTTCAAACTCGTTCAAACCGGTCCGACCTGGTTCTGACCGGTTCATCCCTGTATTGATCGGTTCAGATGGGTTTAGACGGATCTTGGATAAGGGACTGTGGACCTGCGTCAGGGTATTAACCGGAAGTGGACGTGTGTAAGGGTACTGACCGGAAGTAACGTAAGCGGAAATAACCATAAGGCTTCCCTGCATGGATAAATCAAGACTGACAACAACTACATGACATGTCTCATAAGTGGATCGGGTAGGTGCGGTGGGGGGGGGGGGGGTTGAGAGGAAACTGCAATGGAGCGAGTCTTAGATATAGGTGGCGCCACCAGTGGGTATTTCGGAGAAGATTTACAGCTTAGTATAAGCAGTTGAGTAACAGAGTGATAGATGCACTGAAGTCAGCCAGAAATTAGGCGGTTATTTATGTCTAGTAAAAAGTATTTATACAAGTATTAATATTATGGAGTGTATATTGAGGTATTTGACTCAAACCGGCAAACCCTCAGGTTGCGTGTTAGGTGGTCATGGCAGAGCAGTTACTAACAGGATCCTTGTGACCTTTCACCTGCCCGGAAGTTGGTGAATGGGGTGGTCCCCTCAGCTTCCAAACGTCATCTATTCATCTCGGCTCAGTTGATCCGAAGCTCTAGCTTTAGTTTTATTTCAAGTAAAATAAAATGTAGGTGTATTAGTGACCAGAGTACATACTCCATCCTACTAGTGTGTTCTGTGTTTATGTAATAACTCATCATATTCCCAGCATGCATGATATGGGACATCCTTCTATAGTGAGTGGAGCCTAGGCCTCGCGCAGGAGGCGGAGCGGTGCATGATGGGGGTCCCAACCCCACCCTTAGAGCTGAGGTGCAGGACACTACAGACATTATTAATGCAATAAAGGGTTTATCACTATCCTGCATAACGCATTTATATGCCCTGTAAGCCATTATACAAGTATAATACGCCAACAGATCCATCTACTCCCCAGCCACTCCTAAGTCATCGGCTGGTCACTTCTACACATTAGGTTATCTAGTGGTACCACCTGCTCTCCCCACTTGGTGCCACCTACTCGCTCATCCCTCAGCGGCCGTTGCACTCACTCACTGAACCGCTGAAAATGTATTATTAGCAAGGAACTGTTCTGCTATATTTCTAGTGTGATGGGCTTCTTCTATCCGCGGGATGTGGTCAACTCCAAGTGACCTGGGTAACAGCTGATCTGCTCCAAGCGAATACGATTCCTCCAGTATCAATCGAGTTTTCCCACCTATCGGCCTGCATATATATATGAGTCAGTCTCACGAAAATAGGCCACTTGGGGAAAGTTGTCGGCGCTGAGCATTGGATATCGGCGTCGAACGGTATAGTTATAGTTTTAGCATTGACAGAGGTGTTGGAAAGTCCTTAAATTTATCCCGAGTGTAAAGTCAAGACAATAAAAGAACCCTGTTTGTTTCTAGGATAATTTAATATGAAACAAAGAAATGCACTACACTGTAACACTTGGGATGCCAACATCTGTTAAAGATGTCGGCGTCGATGATTGGATGTTGGCGTCGAATGGCATAATTATAGTTTAGCATTGACAGAGGTGTTGGAAAGTTCCTAAATGTAGCCTGAATGTAATGGTAGAGAAAATACAACAACCCTATTTGTTTCTAGGATAATTTAATATGAAACAAAGAAATGTACTACACTTTAACAATTGCGATGCCAACATCTTAAATTGACCACCAATTGGTCTATTTTTGTGAGACCGACTCATATATATATGTATTGGTGTAGTCCGCAATGAGCCTCACTACCACCAGGTGGCAGTGGTGATTTCACTGACCCCTGTTTGCTAAGAAGTAGCAATAGGTGGCAGCACACTAGCAGAACCAGTCCCTAGGATCGCCTCTTCTACCTACTGGTGTGCGATGCCTGTGGCTGGGGTGAGCTTATATTTTTGCTGTCGGTAGTCTATTTAAAGTTGCATAGTCCGATGCTATGCAGGTATTGCAGGTATTGCAATACCTCAGGGAGTTTGACACCCCTGCCCTGCAGAGTTGTAAACCACTGCCTTGTGGTACAGGTTTTTGACAGAACTGAAGGCTAAGGGAGCAAACCCTAAACAGAAAACCATGTCACTACTTTACATCAGGTCAAAGTTCCTTTTATTTTAAATAGTAAACTTTTGAGATATTCTGAGTGCAAACATGGAAAATTAGTTTTGGCATGCTTGCCAAAACTCTGACACCATAGACTTCAGCAGTAGCAGGTCCTGTTAAATTGACTCAGTATTGCCTTCTATGCAGAAACAAATGCTTAATAAGTGCATTAGTATCTAAGTTAGATATGTAAAATCAAATTTAGATAATTGGTTTGGTTTTGAAAATTGATATTTCATCGGACTATGCAGCCTTAACTAATGCTGGCTCACTCTGCTTTGTCTTGGCATGATAGCTCATGCAGAATTCAGGAACACCGCTCCGACTTGGCTCCAGTCTCGAGTTGCTCTCTCACAAAGACGGGAGCTGCTCAGTTACAAATGTGAGAACTTGTATTGGCACAAATTGTGGTGTTCTTCTGTGGCTGAATCTGCATTACAAATAGAAATACTTCCATTCGGTCACATATAGAGTTGTATTAAGGTAAATGTTATAGTCTCCACACACCCCACCCCCACACCTCCACACACCCCACATCCACACCCCACACCTCCGCACCCCCCACCCCACAGCTTCACACAACCCACCCCACACATCCCCACGCCCACCTCCACATCACTACGATACAGTGCATAGTATATTATTTGTTTGATTGTTTTGTTGATGTTTGGCATCTTAGCAACATCTAAGGTAATAACAGGATGGCTAGCGACTGGTAACAGGAAGCATAGGAAACAGACAGGGAGTGCAAGTTTGCTAATACAATTTTATATTAAGCACACATACAATATGATACTTATATGACATGAATATAGTACTGCCAAAATGCCAAAAAGAATATTTCTCTATCTTGATTTTCAAGCAGTCTTTTCTCCATGAGAATCCCTGAAGGGTCCCCCATAATTGCCAGCACCAACATCTTGCCAATCATTTGGCATTGAAGATTATGCTACGGTGTTGGATGATCGCATCGGTGCATGAATATTGTACAGCCCTGCATGAATATTGTACAGCCATACATGCATAGTGTACAGTCATGCATGACTATTTTACAGCAATGCATGAATATTGTACAGCCCTGCATGAATATTGTACAGCCATACATGCATAGTGTACAGTCATGCATGACTATTTTACAGCAAAGCATGAATAGTGTACAGCCACGCATGAATATTGTACAACTGTGCATGAATATTGTAGAGATGTGCGTGAATAGTGTACATATATGCATGAATATTGTACAACCGTGCATGAATATCGTACAGCCATACATGCATATTGTACAGCCGTGCATGAATAGTGTACATCCATACATGGATACTGTACAGACATACATGAATAGTGTACATATGTGCATGGATAGTATACATACATACAGGTATAGTGTACAGCCATAGATGAATAGTGTGCAGCCATACATGCATATTGTACAGCCACACAAGAATAGCATACCGTAATACATGAATATTGTACAGACATGCATGGATAGTAGACAGCCATACATGAATAGTGTACAACCATACATGAATATATTACAGCCATGCATAGATAGTGTACAACCGCACATGGATATTGCACAGTCATACATGAATATTGTACAGCCATACATGAATATTGTACAGATGTGCATCGATATGTTACATTCAGACATGAATATTGTACAGACATACATCAACATTCTACAGTCATGGATGTTGTACATCCACACATGAATATTGTACAGGCATGCATGGATATTGTACAATCATACATGAATATTGTACAGGCATTCATGAATAGTGTACAAACAAACCTAGATAGTGTATAGTCCTACATGAAAATTGTACAGCAATACATGAATATTGTACAGACATACATGAGTATTGTAAGGCATACATGAATATTGTACAGCCATACATGAATAGCATACATCCACACCTGAATATTGTACAGTCATGCATGAATATTGTACAGTCATAGATGAACAGTGTACAATCATACATTAATACTGTACAGTCGTGATTGGATATGGTACATACATACATGGATATTGTCCAGTCATACATGAATATTTTACAGACGTTCATAAATATAGTACACCCATACCTGAATATTGTACAGCCATACATGAATACTTGCGGCTGTCTTGCCATGTTCTTGCCGGTGTGAAACCTCTATTTGCTCCCTGAGAGAGTGCCACTGGTAACTTGCAAAAGCCAGCAGCACTTGAACACCTTTGCAGGCAGCTTTCATGAAATGGCTAAATGGAGAGTGGCAGTCAAGTAATGAAAGCAGTCTTTGTCGCATCGCGACCGACAGCATGATGATCATGATGACATCAATATTGTACAGCCATACACGGATATGGTACAGCCGTACAGGGATATTGTAGTCATACATGAATATTGTACAGCCATACATGAATATTATACAGTCATACATGAATATTGTACAGGCATACATGGCTAGTGTACAATCATACATGAATAGTGTACATCCAAACACGAATAGTGTACAGCCATACATGAATAGTGTATAGATGTGCATGGATATTGTGCAGGCATACATGAATATTGTACAGTTGTACTTTCATACATGAATAGTGTATGGCATACATACATTTTGTAAACCATGCATGGATATTCTACAGCCATACGTGAATATTGTACAGCCATACATGAATACTGTGCAGCCATACATGAATACTGTACAGCCATACATCAATAGAAGGAATCTTCCGGCCTTATTATACTTGTATAATGGTATATACAACATATATATATGTGATGTTTAAATAGTATGTGAGTATAAAAGCTTGGAAGGGAATTCAGTTAATATATTTGTAATATGAATAAGCGATGCTTAGAGCCGACACGCCCACATTAGTCAGAATTACGAAACTGTCTATAGACTCCGCTCTGAAAACGGCGTCGAGAGCCAAACAAATGACCATGTCTATTGAGCTTGCAATCTATGGAGTTTGCCGCTACACGCAGTAGAAAACGAAATTAATAGAAATACAGAACAATTTGGCATAAACATGAAAGTTTGGAATTACAAACTAGTCTATTGAAATACATATATACGCTCTGAGAATTATATATTTATTATTATGCGATTCAACACAAGTATACAAATGGCGGCCGCCATAGGGCTATTTCAGTTTCCGTATGCTGGATTTTGATGATTTCATTTTCCACCTATGAGCATGGGTATGTATGTATATATGTGCATGTGTTAGTCCTTAGCCTCCCACATGGGTGAGTCGGTATTATGAAATATATTTGCTACTGATACCTGCAGCCTACTCCACTGCTGGGACCGGTGGCGCCACCACTGACCCTCTTCGCCCGTAGCGGCCCGCCCACGTGTCCACTCGCGCCGTTAGGGACGAGCAGATTATCTTTAATATTTGAAATTAGTCATCGGAGCATATATATCTGCGCGGGAACAAAATCGGATTCGAACCCCACTCACCGCGGACCCTCTAACCGCTAGTCTATACTGGCCGGATATTGAGTAGCTTGCATGCCGGCGTGTGCATCGTGCGTGCCGTAGTGCAGTATGCTGGGAGGGTGGGTGGAATAAGTTCATTGTTTTATTCAGCGACCACCCGAGGCCGTCATGTGCCAGAGAGCATGCCTCGGGTACATAAACTACCTGAGACCAGATGGGATGGCCGAATGAGTTAGAGCGTCCGTCTCCCGTGATGGTAGATCGTGGGGTCGTGTGTTCGAACCATGGTCGAGTCAAACCAATGACTTTAACATTTATACTTGTCGCTTTCTAGCCTGGCACTCGGCATTATTAGGATAGGGCAAGGACTGGTTGGCTCAGTGTCAGGATAATGTGACTGAGTGGGATATCAGGTCATGGTGCTGGCAGCCTGGTCTTTCAGTGCAGGCAGCACTAAAAAGTTGCCAAAAGTGTGCACTGTCACCAGTTTGTACCCAGTCCTGATATGACCTTGGATGTTGCTAGGACGTAAAACAACAACAAACACAAATAAACTACCTGAAGGCTTCCTTCCAGCTCAAACCCAGCCAGGGGGATGCCATGTCATACGCCGGCAGCATGATGAGAAGCAGGCACTGAGCCAACCAGTCCTTGCCCTATCTTAATAATGCCAAGCGCCAGGATAGGAAGTGACAAGTGTCACTTTTGAAGTCATTGGTTTGACTCGATCATGGTTCAAACTCACAAACCCATGGGTTCGGATCCCCCGATCTCCCAAAACAGGAGACGGACGCTCAACTAAATTGGCCATCCCGGCTGTCGTAGTACCCTGTATAACTAATTAAAAATAGGCGTGAAAGATATTATATTGTTACTAAACATATAACATTGTCCATATATAGTAATGTGCTCTATAATATATTATGGCAATATAAACAAGGAAACCAACTGTCTTCAGTTTGCTCTATTATTATATACCATTTATCTAGGTTCTAGTGCATGCTGCATGTAGTTCCAGATTCGGCCACACCGGAGCCACTAGTTATAGTTATAGGTTTGTATGTCAGCTGTGCCTGGTTGATATCTCCTCCATTATTTTGTCTAATAAATTAAGGATACATAAGTACAGGGGAAGCCATTTGCTATGGAAGATCACATATCTGATTGGCTCTTTTCCATTGCAAACGGCTGCCCCCCATGGAGCCGCAAATAGCAAATGAACAGCTCTGATTGGCTGAAACTACTGAAACCATTTGACTGGTCCTATTTCCACTCGAAAACCAAATTCACTGCGCAGGTGGGGGGAGCCTAAATTATCCGAATGGAAAGGTCCCAGTCGAATACGTCCATTGTTACTTGTTGATTAAACCGAGCTCCCGTCGCTTCATGCACTTGACCTAATTCACATTGAAACACATGTTATGTCTAATGATTCTGATTAAACCCAGCTACTGTTGCTTCATGCGCTTGACCTAATTCCCATTGAAACACATGTTATGTCTAATGATTCTGTTTAAACCCAGCTACTGTCGCTTCATGGACTTGACCTAATTCCCATTGAAACACATGTTATGTCTAATGATTCTGATTAAACCCAGCTACTGTTGCTTCATGCACTTGGCCTAATTCACATTATACCCAGTGTTATTGCTAATGACCGTCTTTGTCTCAGGTAATGCTTAGGGGCTTAGTCCACTGTGGCATAATTGTGTGTTCAAATCGTGCCTTATGCGCTAGTACCCTATAAAGTTACAATGAAACCTAGCGACCATGCGACCGACTCTAAATGGTCCATTTAGGGAGGTGGTTGGCTTAGGGAGTTGTTATTAAGGTTATGCTGGTTATTGTATGGGCGATCATATGGGACCCAAATAAAGTGATTGATATAGGGAAGTGATCGATCTGTGGAGGTGGTCGATTAGAGAGGTTTTACTGTATTCCAAAGTCTTTCTACAACGATTAACAAAATAGCTTCGTCCGTGTGCTTTCTTTTTGATTTATTTGTTGCTGAATTTTCAGCGAGTGGAGACGACTGAGAGCATCCTCCATACCCCTGGATACCCAGTTGAAATAGTGCCTCTGCATCGTTTGTTTACTGCCCTGTTGAGACCAGCCGGACCCAGGTGGCGCTCATCATGGTCAGGTGTCACGTGATAGCCAACCCGGCGGTGCAGTTAAGTCCGTCAAGGATCGTGTGTATATAGTCATAAAGTACTAGAGTAGCTCTCTACCCACGTGGGAATGTAGCGCCGAATGAGTCATTCTCTGAAATGCGGGACTAAAGCGCCGGTCACATAGCCGTTAGTTGACGTAGTTGAACATAGTGGAGGCTAATGTAATTGAAAGTAGTTGAAAGTAGTTGAATGTCGTTTAACGTAGTTTAACGTAGTTTAACATAGTTGAACATAGTTGAACGTATCCGCATCCAAACTTTCTCTGATTTTAACTTGGTAATAACGTGCGTGAGTTGTGATCTCCAATTTAATTTGTTGACATGTTCAAAAGAGCGGTATGTTAGAGGCTGGATTTGCATGTGGGATGCTAAAGTACTCTAGCATACTCTAGTGTACTCTAGTATACTCTAATGTGCACTAGCGTACTGTAGCATACTTGGACAAAACCCTGGTCACATAGCCATTAGTGGACATAGGTGAACATAGTGGAGGCTAACGTAGTTGAACGTAGTTGAACGTACTGGCAACTGTACCGTAACATATTTATGCATACTGTAACATATTTATCCATACTAAAACCTGGCATACCTTAACATATTTAATGTAGTTTAACATACTTTCACCATGTTTTACCCACGTTAATCTATCCTACAGATCACTACATCAACTAACGGCTATGTGACCAAGCCTTAAAGTGTGGCATAGTGTCGAGTGGGCACTAGTCTGTGGCTATATAGGTATGTGGCTATGTAGGTCTGTGGCTATGTAGGTAGGCTAAAGTGAAAAACAATACAGACGGAGAGAAAGAGAGAAAGTAAAGGAACAGTAAGAGTGTAAGAGAGAGTCCAAGCCCCTCTGGGTTATTATATGTAGTACATGGATTCTTGGTATAGGATCATGCCATTCACTCCAACCAATAGGGATGCAGCATTCCTCGTTCCTCCAACAGGGACTCAGCATTTCTGCTTACCATGACCACCAGTGCTCTGTCCACCACCAGAGCTGGTTGACCTGTGGCCACCACCAACCTTGACCCATGTATGCATTGAGCCCATCCTCATCAGAGAACCAGGCCCTGAGTACACTCACACCCATACATGCCAATCATCCCTATATCTATAATTAGCTGCCCTCAAGCATGGGCCAAGCCATATATATATACACAAGATACATATACACACACTCTTGGCCTGCCACACAGAATAATAATTGAGGATTTCCATTTCCCCCTCTGCTGATTATCAGAATATTTTACAATGGGAAGCAAAAGTAAAAACCTTCCAAAAAAGAGCAGAATCTGTGTTTGTATGAAGGTTTACTTGTTGTGCATATGTCAGAGGTGACACAAATGTTATTCCACTTATTGATTTTGCTCTTATACAAATTGGCCAGTATGTTAATATCACTTTCATAACAGGGAACTCAAACAAGCATCCAGAAACATTGTTTTAAGATAGATAGCAAATTTGATCAAGGTTTGATTGATTACAGTTAATCAAACAAGATTATGTATTATGAGAGCAAAATTGAAAGCGAGTCAAGAAAAGGTTTGGGTAAAATCTATGGTGTAAATGTGTAAATGTTTGCAATTTCACGCATTGTGGTTGTTTGTATGTATGTGATGCATAACGCATAATCTGAGTATAAAGGCACAGAAGGGAATTATTCTGTTATATATGCATTTATTCTGTACTGCACCTCCTCAAATGGACGTCCCACACTATCAGTGGCACCAGAGGATTTTCTGCAATAGCCCTTTTCTATATATATTGATATACCAGACGCGGTTGCCGAATTGGTAGAGCGCGGGGCGCCCATGCGGAATATCGGGAGCCCGGTTCCCATTTGAGTCAAAGCAATGACTTAGAAATTGAGACTTGTCACTGAGCTTGGCATTAATAGGATAGGGCAAGGACTGGTTAGCTCAGTGTCAGGATAATATGACTGAGTGGGATATTGGATTTCCCAGTGGGCCAGCACTATAAAGTTGCCATGAGTGTGCACTGTCACAAGTCAAAAACCGCCTTGATATGACCTTAGATGTTGCCTGGTCATCACCCACCAACAACCAAACAATTTCTATGTATATATATATGTATGTAAATGAGTCAGGATCACAAAAAGAGGCCAATTGGGGAAAGTTTTTGGCATCGAGCATTGGATGTCGGTGTCAAACAATATAATTATAATTTAGCATTGACAGAGGTATTGGAAAGTCCTTAAATTTATCCTGAATGTAAAGGTAGAGAAAACACAACAATCGTATTTGTTTCTAGGATATTTTAATATAAAACAAAGAAATGCACTACACTTTAAGAATTGCGATGCCGAGATCTTAAATAAACCACCAATTGGCCAATTTTCGTTAGGCTGACTCATATACATATCTATATATATATATATATTCATACATGTACCTTCACTACCACTAACACAGGTCTAGTGTAGCGTTAGGTGCGTTTGGCAGATGGTGGCGCCACCTGTACAATTTGGTACAGAGAAGTATAAGATGGGCTTAATATTACCTTCCCTATATTTATACTGGCATAACGCGCTATACCTCACATATATTGCTAATTGAATGAATCAGACACATGATTGGTGTGAGGAAGCATTTCCCCACATCTTCGACTTACTCACTCTCCGACCCGAGGCCTGGTGATTGGGAATATGGCGTGGATGGAGAGCGTCTAACGGAACAGAATCAGTATCTGCCTGGAGATTGTGTGATGCCTGTAACGTAGGCCATGCATCGTTGTCAGCTTGCAGTGGATACAAAGGAAGGTCTAGCACGATTAGGCCACCGCGCCCAATCTAGTTCCTTGGTGAAGATTTGGGACGATCTGTGCATAGTGCCTGAAGCCAAGCTTTCTATATATATAACAGTGTAGGCAGTGGTCGCAATGTTGGCATTGTGTTTGATTCGAAGGGAACTAGTCACACCATGTCCCGCTCCATGCCCAGTAACACCCTTATCGACTCATGGGTGGACGGGCAGCTTCCTCGTCCTAGTTCATCTGAGTCGTGGCGGCGGGCTTTCACACCCTGGCACTGATGTATGTATATAAGTCGTCCGGCTGCTAGCCATTGGTACTTCACATTGAGGTGGCCCCGCGTCCCCCTTGCACCACTGTTTCTTTGTTTTAGTTTGGTTCAGACCATCGATTGGACAGAAAGCCGGTTCAAGCTGCATAGTCCGATTACAAGCACAATATTTTACGAACCTAACTACTTAGCTGCTGTTGATGCTGCATATCAAGAACAATGAAGGCATATCAATAGTAGAAAATCGACTGTGACTGGTTGTGCTAATGATAACAAACATTTCGGTGTGAAGACACAAATCAATTTGGCATATTTTCACTTCAAATACCTCCAAAATTAACACATTAGAATTAAAATAATAAACACTTCAAACTGAATTATAATAAGATATAGTAATCACCCTAATAGATGTACCAAACATATACAGCAGACACTGAATCTATCGGATGATTCAACTTTAAGGTGATGCTGTGAGTAGTATAGGAAATGTAGTTTCTGGAAGCGTAGGGTAGGATTTTAGATGTGCTGGGTTCGCTTGTTTTTTGTTGTTTTACATCCTAGCAACATCTAAGTTCATATCAGGATGGGTACCGACTTGTGACAGTGCGCACTCATGGAGACTTTATAGTGCTGTCTGACTGGGAAACCAGGCCACTGGCACCATGACCTGGTATCCCACTCAGTCACATTATCCTGACACTGAGCACACCAGTCCTTGCCCTATCCTAATAATGCCGAGCACCTGGCTAGGAAGCAACAAGTATCAATTTTTAAGTCATTGGTTTGACTCAACCGGATTTCGAAACGACGACCCCACGATCTACCAGCACGGGGGACGGACGCTCTAACTCATTCGGCCATCCCGTCTGGTCCAGAGGTGCTGGGTGGGGAGAATGGGGATGTTGTGATGTGCAAGGAATGTGTGTGTGTGTGTGGAGACGTGTATGTGAGGTGGCGTGTGTGGAGGTGGTTATAGGTATGTGGGGTGTAAGCAGGTGCATGTGTGTGTGTGGAGGTCTCGATTTGTGGAGCTGTGGGGTTCAGGGCATAGGGTGTGTGGAGTTGTGGAACATTAAGGATGAGGTGTGTAGATGGGGGTGGGAATGTGGAGGTGTGGGGTGGGGAATGGCAAGATCTGCGGGTGGAGGTGTGTGAAACTATGTGCGGGTGGGGTGTGAATAGGGGGGTGCGTAATGTTAAGATCGGGGGGGGGGGGGGGTGGGGGTGGGGCGTGGGTGACCTGATCGTGGGTGGAGAATGGAGGTGGATGGGTTGGGCGAATGTGAAGATGGTAGGGTGGGTAAGATGGTGTGGTGGGGTGTGAATATGTGGAGGTGCGGAATGTTAAGATGTGGGTGGTGGCTGTGGGATGAGGGGAGTGGGGTGGGGAATGTGGAGGTAGACACCATCAGGGAATGTGAAGATGTGGGAAGACATGTGTGTGAAGATGTGGGGTGGGGGATGTGAATAAGTGAAGGTGCGGAATGTTTAAGAGGTGGGGTCGGGTATGGATTTGGAGGTGGTGATAGTGGGAGGTGTGGGGGTGTGGTGTGGAGGTGTGGGGGTGGGGGATGGAGGTGTGGGGGGAATGTGAGAAGTGGGGGCGGTATCTGTGGAGACGGGTGGGGGTAGGGAATGTGAACGGTGGGGTGGTGGTGGGAGGGGTGGGGTGGGGAAATGTGGCAGGTGTGGGGAGTGGTGACATGGGACGATGTGGGGGTGGGAATGTGGCAGGTGTGGGGGTGGAATGTAGGTGTGGGGAATGGTGTGGGGTGGAGTGGGAAGATGGGTGTGCAGAATGTGAGATGTGGGGGTGTTTCGGGCATGTGGAGGTGGGTGGGGTGTGTTCAGTAAGGTGTGGGGTGGTAGAATGTGGAGTGTGTGGGGTGGGGGACTTGTGGAGGTTAGGGGTGGGAATGTTAGAGATCTGGCTGGTGGGGGAATGTTCAGATGTGGGGGTGGGAATGTGGAGGTGTAGGGTGGGGAATATGGAGGTGTGGGTGTGGTGACTGTGGAGGTGGGGGGGTGTGGAGATGTGGGGGCGGGTATTGTGAGTGTGGGGTGTTGGGTATGTGGAGAAGTGGGGTGGACGCTGTCGGGGTGGGTGAATGTGGGAAGATGTGGGGGTGGGGAATGTGGAGATGTGGGGGTGGGGAGATGTGTGGGTGTGGGAATGGGGAGGCTGTGGGTAGCATGTGGAGTGGGAGGGGTGTGGAAATGGGAGGGGTGGGTGTGGTGTGGGGTGGGGATCATGTGGAGGTGTGGGGGTGGTGAATGTGTAAGCATGTGGGGGTGGGTGGGAGGTGGGGGTGGTGTGTGTGGCGTGGGGAAATGTGGAGGTGTGGGGGGGGGGAAATGGGATGGTGTGTGGGTGGTGGGGGGGGGTGAATGGGGGTGGTTGGTGTATGGTTGTGAGATGTGGGGGTGGGGCGGAGGTGACGGGGTGGGGCGGAATGTGGAGGTGTCATGAGGTGTGGGGTGGCGGTAAATGTGGAGGGTGGGGTGGGAATGTGAGTGTGGGGTGTGGGGAATATGGAGGTGGGAGGGTGTGAGATGTGACTGTGTGGGTGGGAATCATCGGGGGTGGGGGGGTGGGAACTAGTGGAGGTGTGGGGGTGGGGTGGCGAATGTGGAGATGTGGGGTGGTGAATGTGGAATGTGGGGTGGGGAAAATGTGGAGATGTGGGGGTGGGTAATGTGGGGTGGTGAATGTCGAGAGTGGGGGGTGGGGAATGTGGAGGGTGTGGGGGTTGGGAATGTGGAGGTGTGGGGGTGGGGAATGTGGAGGTGTGGGGGTGGTGAATGTGGAGATGTGGGGGTGGTGAATGTGGAGATGTGGGGGTGGGGAATGTGGAGATGTGGGGGTGGGGAATGTGGAGGTGCGGGGGTGGGGAATGGGGAGGTGTGGGGTGGGGTTATTTTGGGTGAGGGATTGGAGTATATTGAGGTTTTGGTGTTGGGATGTGTGGAGGTGGAGCGTGGGATGTGTGTAGGTGGAGCGTTGTGTAATGGTGTATGTGTGTGGACGGGTGGTGCTGTAAGGGTGAGGTGTGTGGAGGTGCTGACCTGTGTCGTGGAGTGGCTGGAGGTGTGGGAGTGGGGCTGGGGCTGGGGAGGTAGGGAGGTGGGGCGCTGTTTTGCTTGCTGTTAAACTAGGGGTTGAAAGGGTGTGTTGGAATGAGACTTGTTGAGATGTGGATACTGTGCAAATGTGTGTGTGTGCGGGGGTGCGTGTTGGATGTGTGTGTGTCTGTCGTGGGTGCGTGTGCATGTGTGGTGGGGGAAGAGGGTTGCGTGTGTGTACCTAAGGGGTGTGTACGAGGGGATTCATGCAGGGCGGGGTCGGAGTGTACCCAGTTTGGCCTAATGTGGCCCAGTAACGCGATGTGGCGATTTGCGTACTCAACCATACCACAACAGCAGACCAATTCACAGGCGATTCTTTTTTTAAACTTTTTTTTTACTTTAACATTTTAATTTTCTTTTTTCATCTTCTTGCATTGTATTTATTTCCTTCTTCTTCAAACAGAAAGAAGGTGTTACTAATCACCTAGCCTCAGTTGGAGGGCACTTTCACACCGCTCGGGGCGTGTGCACTGTGAGCAGGAGCTGTTCTAGATCAGGGAGATCTACTTTGATGCTGACTTCACACTAAAGCAGCTGTCACACATCACCAGATTGGGGAAACGGAAAGAAACCGAACAAAGTCGGTTGATATCTGGCAAAGTCTGGTTTGTGTCTGTTGCATATCCATTGCATATCCGTTGATATCCATTGATATCCGGCCAGATCTGGTACAAGTTTTGAACATGCATAAAACTTTGAATGGATGCTGCCGGATTGACGTCTATGGCTGTTGTCCGGTTTGAGTTTGTTTAGTCCGCTTATTGTCCATTGGCTATCCATTCATGTCCGCTTCATGTCCCTTTCATGTCCGTTCGTCTGGCGGGCTTTGACCCGATCGCAACATTTTGACACATTTTAATACATTTTGATACTTAAATCGCCCGAACACCACCGGACTAGATAATGTTGTCCGTTGCTCAATCCGGCATAGTGTGACAGCCGCTTAAGACAGACATTGATTTCAGCGGAAGTGAACATCTGTGTTTGTTTGGTTATTTGTTTGCTCATTTTTTGTTAAAGATTTAATTATTTGGCGATTTACGTGTAAGATGTGTGGTAGGTGCACCCCGGTAGGGGTGGGGTAAATGGGTGTGGGGGGGAGGAGTGGGGAGGAGTGGGGAGGAGAGGCACGAGGCGCCTGTTGGGTCTGCGCACAACCTAGATAGTTTGGATCAGAATTCAAATGCATAATGTAACAGCTCATTTATGGAGAACCGGGCGTGGTGGCCGAATCGATAGAGCATCGGCCTCGCATGTGAGATATCAGGAGTTCAGTTCCAGGTCGAGTCAAACCAATGACTTATAAAATTGATACTTGTCGCTTCCTAGCCTGGCACTCGGCATTAATAGGATATGGCAAGGACTGGTTAGCTCAGTGTCAGGATAATGTGACTGAGTGAGATATAGGGTCATGGTGCTGCTGGCCTTATTTCCCAGTGGGGCAGCACTATGAAGTCAATATGATTGTGCACTATCATAAGTCGGTACCTGTCCTGATATGACATTGGATGTTGCCAGGATGTAAAACTCCAATAATCGACTAATCTAAGGAAAAGGCTTGCATGATTGTGGTGAAGGTTTTGTATTGCGATTATCGCCCATCTAAGCTTGATTCAGACAGGCAAAGCCTGTGTGCTGTTCTCAACTGACCTCTCAGGCCAGAATCTATATAAACAGCAGAGCTTTTGCCAGACGTAAAATGGGTAAAAGTATGTACCCTTAAACTGTCTATGCTGGATATCGGGTCATGGTGCCAGTGGCCTGGTCTCCCAAAGAGGCAGCACTATAAGTCACCATAAGTGTGCACTGTCACACTTCGGTACCTGTCCTGATATGATGTTAGATGTTGCTAGGACGTAAAACAACAACAAACGAAGAACAAGCAATAAAGAAGCATTATTTGTGCTTGTTGCTAACTAGAACTGGTCAAATGCTGGTTGCTTCAGCAGCAGGATAATGCGACTGAGTCATACGTGGTATTGCAATAGGATAATGTGACTGAGTTGTATGTGGTATTGCAATAGGATAATATGAGTGAGTTGTATGTGGTATTGCAATATGATAATACAACTGAGTTGTATGTGGTATTGCAATAGGATAATACAATTGAGTTGTATGTGGTATTGCAATATGATAATATGAGTGAGTTGAATGTGGTATTGCAATATGACAATATGAGTGAGGTGTATGTGGTATTGCAATAGGATAATACAACTGAGTTGTATGTGGTATTGCAATAGGATAATACAACTGAGTCGTATGTGGTATTGCAATAGGATAATGTGCCTGAGGTGTATGTGTTATTGCAATAGGATAATACAAGTGAGTTGTATGTGGTATTACAATAGGATAATATGAGTGATTCATATATGGTATTGCAATAGGATAATACGAGTGAGCCATATGTGGTATTGCAATAGGATAATACAACTGAGTGGTATGTGGTATTGCAATAGGATAATACAACTGAGTCGTATGTGGTATTGCATTGGTGGTAAGGCGTCCAACTTGTGCATTGCCACAGATCAGCACTATAAAGCCGCCGTATATTATCGCAATTAAGTAGCGTTATCAAGTCGCAACTGTTAAAAGACAACTGCCAGGACGTTTTTTTATCGGAATAAGGTCAGTGTGAGTGTTTACTGTTCGACATCCAAGTTAGAAGCGGGGCACACACATACGGCAGCACTATAAAACAGCAATGTTTGGTGGTTATATAGGCTGCATTAATTGTACACTGTCAGAGATCGTTGTCCATCCTCATGCATACGATATTAATTGTTTTTTGTTTCTTTTTAGTTTAAGTGTTTTACAAACGTGATAACACCCGCCCCCATCCACCACATAATCAATCACTCAATCACTCAGGGCGTAATCGATTAATCAACTCGGTCCCCCGAGCCACTTTTTGGTGCATGTACACATGCTACAAACTCAGGTCAAATATTTGAATATGCTTCTCCACACTCGGGGTGGAAAAAATTGTGGCTTAATCCAAAATCTTCTTCTTTTTAAAAAAAATAACCGATATAAATACAACTAAATTGGACTTAAAGTATTTTAAAAAAATAACCGATATAAATACAACTAAATTGGACTTGTTTTGTTATATTTCCATTTCACGAATCTAGGTTATTACCCCCAAAAAAGATGTATGACTGGTACTGTTAGCTGTAATCCTGCAGGAGGGTACCAGTGCAAACGTGACATCACCGTTCCTAGCCAACCCCAGCCAAGAGGTAGGTTACTGGGGTCGGGTCATTTTGCACACGGCACGTGTTTTTCTCAACTCCACTCGCTGTGTTCGATTTGGAATTCTGACGACTCGGGTGACCCGAGTCGCCCGGGTCGTGTTAATCGATTACGGCTTCAATCAGTCAAGCCATTGGTGCAATCATTCCACCTTTACTGGCTCCGACTGTCATGCTCCACTCGCCGGGTGGTGTGTCGACATTGCCGCCCCGTGCGCCGCCCGTCGCCCGCCGCCCACCCGCCGCCCACCCGTCGCCCCCCGCTCCCCGCCGTCCGCCTCCCGCTACCCGCCCGCCGCCCACCACCCGCCGCCCCCCACTCACCGCCGTCCGCCTCCCGCTCACTGCCGTCCGCCCGCTCATCGCTCCTCACCAGCCGCCCGATCCTTGCAGCCACCTCCCCCCCCCCCCCCTTCCCTTCCCTCCTCCCCGCCCCCCGGGCTCCCACCGCCCAACCCCCGTCGTCTCCCGCCCAACACACCCCGACCCATCCCGGGATTGCCCCGGGCTTCTCCCAACCGACACCATCTAGGGCCCCTGCCCCTAGGCCCCCTCCGCCATCCGCTACCCCCTGCCTGGCCTCCCTGCCTCCCCGCACCCACCCACCCCCCCTCGCCAGCCGCGGCCCCGCTGGCTTCAACAGGTCCGTCTTTACGGCACCCAGGGGACTGCTCCCGGCCGCCCGGCCCGCTCGGCCCGCCCGGCCCGCCTAGCCCCTCCCCCCCCCCCCCTCCCCAGCCGCTCGCCCTCCTTCCACCCCCTGGTCCGCCGGCGCCGATGAAACCAATTTAGAATTGGATCATCCCGGCGCTCGGCGATGGTTGTAAACAGAGCAGGTTGACAGCCACGGCGTGTTTGCCTATTGGTAATTGATGCTTAATTATCACCTCCTCAGGGCCAAGGGCCGTTCTGCCAACCACATCAGCCTTAACCAGTCACACGAACATCAGTGTGAGGGGTGCGGGTTTTTTTTCTGACCTTTTTTTCTGTGTTAAAAACAAAATTTAATATTTAACTTTAAGCAAAAGGTGTTGTGTTGGTGTTAGTATATGGCGGATTATCGATTGGTTGCCTGAATAGCATATGCTGTCGTTTTCGCTTCGTTTACCTGGTTACTGCTACGCACCTCAAATTTGTAATCAGACCACTATCAATGTGCTAGTGTTATGGCCCTGTCACACTACGACGTTTCCCCCGGCGCGCCGGCAACGGGCAAAATATTTGCAACCCGTCGAGAAACGTCAAACTTTTCGGCGTGTTGCGGGGTAGTTGGACGGGCGGCAGCGTGTTGGTAGCGTGATCATAGCGTGTTATTAGCGCGTGGCCAACGGGCTTCGACGCGCGGCCGAACAGAGTGTCAACGTCCCGCCAGCGGGTTCCCAGCGTGCCATCAGCGTGTTATCGGCGCGTTGTCGGCGCTCTGCCGGCGCGCCGACGGCGTGGGAGTAGCGCGTTGGTGTCATGTTAGTAGCGTGTCAACGCGTACATACCCGCCAGCAACACGTTAGGACGCGCCCGCAGCGTGTCCACACCCACCGACAATGCGTCCAGGTGCGCCGACAATGCGCCGAGAAACGCTGAAGCAACGCCAATAGCGCGCCCACTACCCGTCGATGGTAAGTTATGGACACGCTGACGGAACGGTCGCATTCTTGTGAAAAAAATGCCAACGTTAAGCGACGTTGCTCAACGCGATGCCAGCGTTCCGCCGGCGCGCTGGCAATGGGTTTCGACATGTTGCAAACGCGTCCGTAACGCGCCCTTCAACCCGTTGGAGCACGTCGCTGCGCACCGACAGTTTTGTGCAAGCACAAAACGATCGGCGCACCCCAACGCGCACCGACGGCCGCCGACGTGTTGATTCACACGTTGCTATCCCGCAACGTGTACCGACGCGCCGGTAACGCGCCGGCAACGTACCGGACGTGTACCAACGTTTCGCAAAAAAAAAAAAAACTTCGGCGCGCGTCGACCCGCGTTGGTGAGAAACGTCGTAGTGAGACAGGGCCTAAGTTTTTGTTTTTTTCTTTACTGATTTTTGTCATATTTGTTATGTGAGGTATAAAATACTTATGCAAATATGTCTTCTTATTGTTCTTATCCCATTGCTCCTGTATCCTCTCCTTTTGATATGCTCCGTTTTACTATGGGTTCCTGGAGGTTGCGGTTCGGCCTGGAGACCGGGAGGCCTGCTTCCAAGCAGCTCCCCTAATTCCCCTCCTTTCCTCCAGATGACGCCTCACCTACCTACTAACTGCCCATTTTGCCAATGATTTAGTTAAATCAAATTAACGGTAAGTCTTAAGGGCCAGCCAGAGTTATAGGCTCGATCCATACAAATCTGACTTGTGTCCTTTTCTGTTATCTATTTGTCTTGCTTAATTATTATGGAAGGAATTAATAATACTTTTAAAGTTGCATAGTTCGATGCTTTAGAGTTTCTGTCATCTCCTGACATAAATATATTAGATTGATGATTATTTACTTACTTTATTCATGTACTTTGAAGTAACTTTGCTTTAAAATGTTGTGATGGGCCCTTGTTGGCAGTGAGGAACTTGATCCTCAAGTAGTAGACCCCCCCAAGCAAGGAGGAGGAATTAGAATGTTTGCTTCCACACATGTTTATTCTCATCTCCGCTCACCGCAGCATCCATGATCAAGTGACCCACCCCTGCCCTGACATGTCCCACATCAACTTCCTCAGGGGGTAGGTAACGGTAGCCGCACGCAGTAGATGGCAGCCCTGTTGCAGCACTACCTGGCGTCTACCATACCACCACCTAAAGCAGTGAACTGCAATGGTGATGGAGCAGTCTTTGCTGCCACCGTATGGTAGTGGAACTCATGTACGGACTACTACAATGTGTAATTTATGAGATATTTGAAGTGTAAGGACACTAAATTAATGTTGGCATGTTAGTCAAAACTCTGATCCCATTAGCTTTAGCAGCAGCTGGTTCTGCAAAGTTGTCTTAATTCCCCCTTCTATGGAACATCAAGTGCTTGATAACTGCACCAGAATCTAAGTTCCATATGTAGGTTCAAGTCTAGATAAGGATTTAGCTTTTGAAAATTTGATGTATCTTTAATGTGACTGAACGCGGAAGCCGAATTCGTATGAAGGCAGGCTTCCCTAGTGGAAGCGTGGGGATTTGAATCCCATCAAAATCAAACTAATGACGTTCAAATTGAATTGCTTGTCGCGTTCGATCATGAGGCTAACCTGGAAGGACAAAGTGACAAATAAGGAAATACTTGAACGGACAGGGCTGCCCTCTATGGAAGATCTTCTGATCAAAAAGAATCTCCGGTGGACTGGACACCTCATGACAGGCAACCAAAGCAGATCCTCTAATCTCAACTGTCTTCTGGTTACAGAAAGAGAGGGCGCCCTCGTCTCCGGTTCAAGGATACACAACAACCACACCACACACACACCCACCACCAACACCCAATACCATCAAGAGAAACCTGAAGCTGAGAGACATTAAGACCGACTCATGGACATCACTCTCACAGCAGAGAGCTAAATGGAGAGTGACAGTCAAGTAATGAAAGCAGTCTTTGTCGCATCGCGACCGTCAGCATGATGATGACGCTGATGTCGCTACTTAGCCTGACATTTGATGCATCATCACGAAAATGTCCCTTAGGTTAAAGTTGCATAGTCCGATGATTTTGAGTTTCTGTCATTTCCTGAGATAAATATATTAGGTTGATGATTATAACCTACCTGACTTATATTTAAAGAAACTTTTAATTTAAATGACTAACTTTCGTAGATATTTGAAGTGCAAACATGCCAAATTAGTTTTGGCAAGCTTGCCAAAATTCTGACACCATAGGCTTCAGCAGTAACAGATTCTATTAAATTGCCTCCGTATCCCCGTCTAACCAGCAACGAATGCTGAATAAGTGCACTTTATCTAAGTTAGATATGTAGGATCAAATCTAGATAATTGCGTTGGCTTTGAAAATCTGATAATCATTCGGCCATGTTCAATCACTCAGCCATGTTCAATCACTTAGCCATGTGTAAGCACACAGGCATATTGAATGACTCAGCCATGTTTAACCACTCAGTCATGTTTAATCAACAAGTCCCTGTTCAATCAGTCAGCCATTGTGAATCACCCAGCCATGCTGAATCATTCAACCATGTTGAATCATTCAGCCATGTTCAATCACTGAGCCATGTTCATTCACTCAGCCAAGTGGGTTATTAAATGATAACAGTTGTACATGGCAGCCACACCTTCTCCTTCATGTGGTACACTTTGTACGACCGTTACAATGTTGTAAATTTTGGATGGCCCCTAAGTGGGGGTCAGTAAATGTATAAGTCTCTTGGGATGTTAATTAACTGGGCTGTACCAGTGTGCATCTCTGGACACAAAGCACCATATAGTGGCAGGATCGATTGATCATTCTAAGCACTCACGCAAGGTTTTTGTCAAGACGGTCAATAGCTGTAACACTGGTTTCAATGGAACGTCGGTCAAGTGTATGAAGCGAGGGTAACTGGGTTTAATTAGTGTAAATAGCCGTTGCATTGGCTTCATTGGGAATTAGGTCAAGCGCGTGATGGAACGGTAGCTGGGTTTAATTAGAGTCAATAGCTGTAGCATTGGCTTAAAAGGGAATTAGGTCAAGCGCATGATGGGACGGTAGTTGGGTTTAATTAGAGTCAATAGATGTAGCATCGGCTTAAAAGGGAATTAGGTCAAGCGCATGATGGGACGGTAGCTGGGTTTAATTAGAGTCAATAGCTGTAGCATCGGCTTAAAAGGGAATTAGGTCCAGTGCATGAAGTGATGGTAGCTGGGTTTAAATAGAGTCAATAGATGTAGCATTGACTTCAATGGGAATTAGGTCAAGTATATGAAGTGACAGTATCCAGATTTAATCAGAGCCAATAGCTGTAACAATGGTTTCAATGAGAATTAGGTCAAGTACATGAAGTGATGGTAGCCGAGTTTAATCAGTGCCCATAGACGTAACATGTGTTTCAATGGGAATTAGGTGAAGTTCATGAAACAACGGTCACCAGGTGTAATCAGAGTCAATAGACCAGATCATCATTCCGACTGCACATGCGCTGAAAACGGCGTTGAGAGATAAATAAAGGCATTCGGCCATTGAGTTTGCCGATATGTGTAGGGTAAAACTTCGATTTTAGTCAAAATTAATTTAAAAAATAAATAACAATTTGGCACAAGCATGGGTGCATGCATGCAATATAATAATAATATAATGAATATGCTTAAGACACAACTCTCCATAATTCAGCATTTTGAGTTAAAAAACATACAATTTCAGCCATATCACCGTTGTCCACACAAACTTGTTACCTGACTGGGCGCTCAATACTACTAGGTAATGGCAAGGATTAGTTATCTCAGTATCAGGATAATGTGACTGAGTGAGAAATCACTGGAACACCACTGGAACAAGTTCTATTAAATTGACTCAGTATTCCAATCTATTTGGCCACGAATACTTAATAAGTGCATCAGTATCGAAGTTAGATATGGAGAATCAAATTAGAATTATTGTTTTCGTTTTGAAAATGTGATGCTTTATAGGACTATGCAGATTTAAATGTGCAGAGTCTGGGGCCATATGCATTGAGCAGTGTTAGCGAGCCAAACCGCGGTTAGGGTGGGATTTCTGGTTTAGCGCCGAAAAGTCGCTATGCATGGAGCAGTGCTAGATAAACACTGCAGGTTTAAACTCAGCGATTCTAACCCAAGCCCATAGCAGGGTTACAGTGGTGTTAGTGTTAGGTTAGTGTCAGGATGGAGCCCAAATCTATTCAATGCTATCATATTTAACAGAATTACATACGCAATAAGTGAAATTTAATCAAATTAACCATAAATTCGAAGCAATATTAACGCTGCCGCAACAGAGGCGGCGATATTAATATTGTCGAATTGACAAATGCAAGCAAGCAACTCCCGCCGCCGCCGCCAAATCGGCGGCTATATATTAGGCCCAAATTCTATTCAATGCTATCATATTTAACCGAATTACATAAGCAATAAGTGAAATTTTATCAATTTAACCCTAAATTCGAACCGATATTAACGCCGCCGCCGCCGAATCGCAATGCTGCCACCGCAGAGGCGGCAATATTAATCTTGTCGAATCGACGAATGCAACCAACCCCCGCCGCCGCCACCGCCGCCGAATCGGCGGCTATATATTAGGCCCAAATTTATTCAACGCTATCATATTTAACAGAATTACATATGCAATAAGTGAAATTTTATCAATTTAACCCTAAATTCGCATTGGCGGTGATATTAATATTGTTGAATCGACAAATGTAAACTAAACAAATCGACGCCGGCGCATCGACGTCGCTATCCATACTGTCGAACATCAACAAAACATCACCGCTACCACCGCCGCTGCATCAGCGGCAATATATTAGGCCCAAATCTATTCAATGCTATCATATTTAACAGAATTACATATGCAATAAGTGAAATTTGATCAATTTAATCCTAAATTCGAACCGATATTAAGGCGTTATTCATATTGTCAAATTGAGGGATTTCCCAAATCTATAAATAACTTCACGTTTAGCTAACATGAACCGTTTAAGCGCCCATGCATACAGCGTGACATAGTTCTCGACGACACCGATAACCGGTGGTAGCTACCCGGTGTTAGAGGGGTAACACCACACAAATCTAACACCACTCCATGCATATGGCCCCTGATGAACGTCTTTGTCTTATCTTCTTTATCTGTCCATGTGGAATTATGGCTGGTCCTAGGTCCTCCTGTGCATTCTGCTCTCGGCTACGTATTTTCATGAATTATCAACAAACACTCCTAAATATAAGTTACCTCTACAACAGATTGACATGTCAATACTACCATGCTCCAACAGGTCAACTACTGTTCCTGGCAAATATGCACTGGGTCCATCTGATCTAAAGTCACTTCTCACAAATACATATTTCTGTGTCTGTCCACATAGAGAGGCAAAGTGCTACGAGAAAGTGACCTGCCGATGCAATTGGAAAATATTCCAATATACGGCATAGGGGGGAATGCAAATGTTCTATTACCTATCGGTATATGTGCCCAGGCACATGTATGTATATATATATATATATATGTATGGGTTTGTGGTGCCTGACTGGGATGTAAATAGAGATAGTGGTGCTGGCAGGTCTGCATGTGGGTGCACTCAGAGCCTACCCCCACTGCTGGGATGGGGATCACCACACTCAAAGTCGAGGTTGGTGGTGGCCATGGGGCCATACAGCTTGTGGTGGTGGGCAGACCAGTGATATCCATGGGGACCAGGAATGCTGGATCCCTATTGGTAGGGCCAAGAATGCTTGTTTCCCATTGGGGGAAAGGGGTAGGGTGATACTCTACAATGAACCCATGTAACCATATAAATAATAAACCAGAGGGCTTGACTCTCTCTTCTTCTTTACACTTTATACTCTTCCTTTATTTGTGTCTGTATTGATTTCACCATAGCCTGCCTACGCCGCCACAGATTTGAGCATTCATCAACATCATCATGCTGTCGGTCGCAATGCGACAAAGACTGCTTTCATTACTTGACTGCCGCTCTCCATATAGCCGGTATGGTGTTTTGTGAGGTTGTACATTTCACGAAAGCTGCCTGCAAAAGTGTTGAAGTGCTGCTGGCTTTTGAGCAAATAGAGGTTTCACACCAGCAAGAACATGTCAGGACAGGCGCAAAACTATTTGGCCCTGCAGTGGCTGGTCGGGAGATGTTGGGAGTTCCATACATCAACCACCCTTAACGCTGCCACAGTGACATGGTTTTCTGCTTAGGGTTCGCTCCCTTAGCCTTCGGCTGTCAAGAACCTGTACCACAAGGCAGTGGTTTACAACTCTGCAGGGCAGGGGCGTTAAACTCCCTGAGGTATTGCTATACCTGCATACCTGCATACCTGCATTAGACATTATGATTTTCGTCTATCTTGGGAATATCATGCTTTTTCGGAAGTTCTCAAATTGTCTCTGATGCCAGCTACCTGGACGCCACAGAACTAAAGTGAGAACTCAAAGTTCCATGCCATCTAGCGGAATAATAATACATTGGCAAAGCGACTGTCTGGCATGGATTCTAGCTACTTATACAGGGGCTGTACACCTGAGGACTGCCTCAGACTAGCCGGCTGCCACCTGACGCTATCAAATGGCAACAGCCGTCAAATTACAGATTAACTTACAGATCCTCTTCTGGCTGATCTAGGCGATAGGGTCCTCTAATTCCAGCTTGTTATGCTAAAAACGATCTTGTGCACACATATGGAGGTCAACGGATCCCTGAAGTCATATAATTGTAGGTGTCCTCTCCAATGTCTATCCAGCCTTCTCTCAAATGATTCAACCATTGGTGCCTCAACCACTTGGTCTGGGATACTGTTCCATGGATGTAGCCCCTACTGCCACCATATGGTAGTGGCGTTCATGTACAGACTACTACATCTCGCCGCACACACACTTTGTTATGGCCACTGCCGCATGAGGGCGGGTTGGTGGTGGCCATTTCCAAATGGCACTTTTCTTTTTCACAGATCAAGCTGCGCATTGAGCTTCTACTCCTCACCGCATCTTGATATGCCCTTTGATGTTGCTAGAACTTAAAACAACAACAAACAAACATCTACCCCTCAGCATCAGTTCTTCTCACCAGATGCGGTGACCGAATTGGTAGAGCGCGGGCCTTGCATGTGGGAGATCAGGAGTTTGGTTCCCAGTCGAGTCAACACAATGACTTATAAAATTGATACTTGTCACTTCCTAGCCTAGCGCTTGGCATTAATAGGATAGGGCAAGGACTGGCTCACAGTGTCAGGATAATGTGACTGAGTGGGAATTTGTGTCTTGGTGCTGGTGGCCTGATTTCCCAGTTGGGCAGCACTATAAAGTTGCCATAAATGCACACTGTCACAATTCGGTATCCATCCTGATATGACCTCAAATGTTGCCGGGACATAAAACTCCACCAACCAAGCATTAGTTATTCTCCAATCAGAGGGTGGGTTGGTCGTGGAAATCATATATTCTATTCACACCAGGGGGTGAATAAGCTGAGCGAGTAGCGAGGTGCATGATGGGTAGCTGCTACCCATCAGCATCAGTTCTTCTCCTCCATTCAGAGCGAAGGAGCAGGACGTAGCTCAAACGGTACGGTGTTCACCTGTGAAGGTGTGGGTCATCCTATCCATCCTGCTCAGGGGACCTATTTGCAGTTTGGGCTATTTTCGATTCCAACCAATGGTTCACAACCGGTTCATCAAAGGATTGTGGTATGCGCTCTCCTGTCTATGGGAAAGTGCATATAAAAATCCCCTTGCTGCTTATCGGAAAGCGTAGCATATGTGGCGGCAGTCGATTTCCTCCAAAGAAATATTACAGAATGACGGTATGTTTGACGTCCAATAGACGATGATACAGATCAATGTGTTCTAGATGCATCATTAAATAAAACAAGCCTTCCAATCAGAGGGTAGGCTGGTAGTGGAAATCGTCTATTCTATTCACACGAGGGGGTGAACAAGCTGGAGCTAACTGCGCGAGTAGCGAGATGCATGCTGGGTAGTTTGGTCGTCAGGCCAGGAGGGGGCCAAGATCAACAGCTAATCTTTCATTAATCCGCTGAGGCAGATTAGCCTGTGTACAGTCCCTCGTGGCGACAGATTGTCCCAGGCTGGGGTGGGGTGCGCATGCGTGTAGCTGACAGCCCAGATGAGCAGCTCGATAGGAGCTGGTACCGGCAACATGCCACCATCAGCCCCCCTCCCCCCCACCCTACCCACACGCACACACTCACTCACCGGATATGGAGAGCCAACTGAGGCTCTGCACTAGCCAGCTACACCGGTGTTGCAGTTTAAAAAGGACCCGCTTTAAAACTGGGGCTTTTCAAAATGGGCATGCGCATGCATTTCTATCGGATTGAGACTGTACCCATGTTTAATAACTTGTTAATTGCTTGTTAGCTTGTTAGTGCAGAAGATAATATATACTATCAGTCATGAAATAGTCACTACAATGATTACTGAAGGAATCCTTGCTTGTCTCGCCCTACATTTCTAGAAAGCTCCTCCACATGCCAGACATTCAAAAGAGGGAGGGGGGGAGGGAGGGGGAGGGAGGGGGAGAGGGAGGAGGGGAGGGGAATAGAGGCATGGGGTGGAAGTTGAGTGAGGGGAAGGGAGGGAAGAGAGGAGGGATGGGAGGGAGGTGTGGGGGAGGGGAGCTGGGAGGGGTGGGAGAGGAGGGAAAAAGGAGGAGGGATGGGGATGGGGAGAGAGGGAGGGAAAGGGAGGGGGAGGGTGGAGGAGGGAGGAGGAAGGAGGGGGAGAGAGGCGTGGAGGGAGGTTGAGTGAGGGGGAGGGGGAGGGAAGGAAGGGAGGGAGGGAGGGGGAGGGAGGGGAGAGAGGCGTGGGGGGAGATTGAGTGAGAGGAGGGGGAGGAAAGGAGGGGAGGGAGGAGGAAGGAGGGGGACGGAGGGGGGGCGGAGGGGGGGGGAGTGCGGGAGTAGCTGATTAGGGCAGAGAGGATTGCGCTGAGATGCTCGTTATCAGCGGTGTCTAATGAAGCGGAACCTTGTAGTAAAGGGGGATACTACGCTGCCATGTAGGAGCCGAGCAAGGAAGAGTAGGAAGACCGTGTATATTTTGATTGTCTCGGGAGGACATGGCACAATGGCCGAATAGGTAGAGCTCGGGCCTCCCATGCGGGAGATCGGGAGTTTGATTGCCGGTCGAGCCAATCTGATGATTTTCATAATTGATACTTGTCGCTTCGTAGCCTGGCCTGCCACTCAGCATTATTTAGATAGGGCAAGGACTGGTCAGCTCAGTGTCAGGATAATGGGACTGAGTGAGATATCGGGTGATGACCTCTCAGGGAAGGAACCACACAGACAGGTAGTCTTAGATAGGCAGTAATGTATTGGTGATCTGAACTTCAGTTGAATTCCACAGTTTTCATTGGCGCTTGATTGGAATTATAGATAACGTGGGAAGAATCACATTTTCCAATTACAGAAACTCCCATTTAATGTTCTGGTTATATTTCCGAAAACCGTGATGTTAATTGAAACAATGTTTTGTGAAATATATATGGAAAAGCTATAAGTTGAGTTGTTCATACCCCAGTCACACAGTATGGCTTGTGACCACTGGCAAACACTTTGCGACCAAAAAACCCAATAGTCGCTAACTGGTTGACAATCTATGAAAATGGCCAGCACCCTCCGGCAGTGTGACCATTTTGGACGCAACAATGTTTTTGGTGCAGCAACTGCAGCCTCCTTGCTACCAAAGTGGTCACAAGGAGGACGGCAATCACTGAGAACGATGTTGTGATCGCTTTGCGACCATTTTCCACCATTTTGTGGCCACCCTTTTTTGTGTGGTCGCAAGCATAGTGTGACTGTGGTATAAGTTAGCCCCACTACTGTGTGGGGACTGCATAGTTAGCATGGTTATTTCCATCATTGGGTCAGTGCACGAGGGTGCACACAATAAGGCATATATTCTCGAGTCTGATTACATGTGTTTGTTTATCTAATCGATATATAAACAGTAGTTATAGCTGCATAGTCTGATGAAATATCAAATTTTCAAAACCAAAACAAGTATCTAGATTTGATTTTACATATCTAACTGATATACTGATCCACTTATTAAGCATTTGTTTCTGCAGAGAATGCAATACTGAGTCAATTTAACAAGACCTGTTACTGCAAAAGTCTATGGTGTCAGAGTTTTGGCAAGCTTGCCAAAACTAATCTTCCATGTTTCCACCCAAAATATCTCAAAAGTTTACCATTTAAAATAAAAGTAACTTTGAACTAATGTAAAGTACATATTAGTCATCGATCTAATATATTTATCTCAGAAAAAATCCAGAAATTCAAAGCCATCGGACTATGCAACTTAAAATTGTAGGGTCACTCTGATCACTACTGCTCGGTTAATTGGCGCTGCCAACGGGCATCATCATACTCCACTGATGTCTCGTCATCTATGGGTTGTTAATAGCATGTTTGTATGTGCCTAACGTACACATTTCATATTCATTTTGAATTTCCCAAAAATAAATAGAATGTCATATTAAATTTAATGGTTTTCATTAAATTTGGTAATTTTGACCACTGTGGCATCCAATGTGATCACGTAACTGTGAGTGTTGTTAACTCAGGGATTATATAGCGCCACCTATATGGTTTACGACATTATGGTACAGATGGATTCCACCAGATGACAGCACTATATCGAAATGGGACCATGGACAAGTCCGGAATATAGCAGAGAATGTAGATATATACACCATCTCGGAATATAGTTACAGCCTGTGAATATATATACATAATGACAGTTCAACACAATATTGGTCCAGGGATTGATGCGGAACCGAACTTTAACCCCCGCGCATCATAGGTTAAAGTTTGTGATTACTATATTCCATGGTAGACTCACAGACTTCCTCAACATCTATGACCAGAGAAGCCATCTTCACCGCCGTCTATGGGTTGTTTACTGGGCGAACCTCGTTCTGGTATCGACTGCGAAAATGTTAGTGGTCCCCAATGGGAGGTGTTACAAGAAACTAGACATGACAGGAATCTGGGTTACAACAGCAAAAGAAATGTGCTGTGAGTGTTGAAACAGGCGGGCAATAGCATGCCCAGCGCGGGATTTGAACCCCGGTTTCTGCCGTTCTAGGCTGATATTCTAAATAATACATTAATTCCCATAATTATATATCTACTCATCGCTAGTGATGTTCAAGGTCAATCTCCACCTAGGATTATGCGGGTCACTCACTGTATGTACAAAATCACTCTCCCCCCAGCCTTATTCCGAGCACAGCCTGTTCAAAGTCACCCTCCCCCCGTCCCATCTCAGGTGAAAATGGCACGTACAAAGTCACTCTCCAGTCCTATTCCGAGCACAGCCTGTTCAAAGTCACTCTCCGCCGTCCCATCTCAGGCAAAGTTACTCTCCATTCAGTGTGCCATGTACAAAGTCACTCTCCAGTCCTATTCAGAGCACAGCCTGTTCAAAGTCACTCTCCCCTCGTCCCATCTCAGGCAAAGTCACTCTCCATTCAACCCTGCTTAGGCCACAGTATGTGTAAAGTAATTCTCCATTCAACCATGCTTAGGCCACAGAATGTGCAAAGCCATTCTCCATTCAATCCTGCTTAGATCACTCTATGTGCAAAGTCACTCTCCATTCAACAGTGCTTAGGCCACCCTATGTGCAAAGTCACTCTTCAGTCAACCATGCTTAGGCCACAGTATGTGCAAAGTCACGTTCCAGTCAACCCTGCTTAGGCCACAGTATGTGCAAAGTCATTCTCCATCCAACCCTGCTTAGGCCACAGAATGTGCAAAGTCATTCTCCATTCAACCCTGTTTAGGCCACAGTATGTGCAAAGTCATTCTCCATTCAACCCTGATTAGGCCACAGAATGTGCAAAGTCATTCTCCATTCAACCCTGCTTAGGCCACAGTATGTGCACAGTCATTCTCCATTCAACCCTGATTATGTCAGAGTATGTGCAAAGTCATTCTCCATTCAACCCTGATTAGGCCACAGTATGTGCAAAGTCATTCTCCATTCAACCCTGATTATGTCACAGTATGTGCAAAGTCATTCTCCATTCAACCCTGATTAGGCCACAGTATGTGCAAAGTCATTCTCGATTCAACCCTGATTAGGCCACAGTATGTGCAAAGTCATTCTCCATTCAACCCTGATTAGGCCACAGTATGTGCAAAGTCATTCTCCATTCAACCCTGATTATGTCACAGTATGTGCAAAGTCATTCTCCATTAACCCTGATTAGGCCACAGTATGTGCAAAGTCATTCTCCATTCAACCCTGATTAGGCCACAGATGTGCAAAGTCATTCTCCATTCAACCCTGATTAGCACAGTATGTGCAAAGTCATTCTCCATTCAACCCTGATTAGCCACAGTATGTGCAAAGTCATTCTCCATTCAACGCTGATTATGTCACAGTATGTGCAAAGTCATTCTCCATTCAACCCTGATTAGGCCACAGTATGTGCAAAGTCATTCTCCATTCAACCCTGATTAGGCCACAGTATGTGCAAAGTCATTCTCCATTCAACCCTGATTAGGCCACAGTATGTGCAAAGTCATTCTCCATTCAACCCTGATTATGTCACAGTATGTGCAAAGTAATTCTCCATTCAACCCTGATTAGGCCACAATATGTGCAAAGTCATTCTCCATTCAACCCTGTTTAGGCCACAGTATATGCAAAGTCATTCTCGATTCAACCCTGATTAGGCCACAGTATGTGCAAAGTCATTCTCCATTCAACCCTGTTTAGGCCACAGTATGTGCAAAGTCATTCTCCATTCAACCCTGATTAGGCCACAGTATGTGCAAAGTCATTCTCGATTCAACCCTGATTAGGCCACAGTATGTGCAAAGTCATTCTCCATTCAACCCTGATTATGTCACAGTATGTGCAAAGTCATTCTCCATTCAACCCTGATTATGTCACAGTATGTGCAACGTCATTCTCCATTCAACCCTGATTAGGCCACAGTATGTGCAAAGTCATTCTCCATTCAACCCTGATTATGTCACAGTATGTGCAAAGTCATTCTCCATTCAACCCTACTTAGGCCACAGTATGTGCAAAGTCATTCTCCATTCAACCCTGATTATGTCACAGTATGTGCAAAGTCATTCTCCATTCAACCCTACTTAGGCCACATTATGTGCAAAGTCATTCTCAATTCAACCCTGCTTAGGCCACCCTATGTGCAAAGTCATTCTCCATTCAACCATACTTAGGCCACAGTATGTGCAAAGTCATTCTCCATTCAACCCTGCTTAGGCCATAATATGTGCAAAGCCAGTCTCCATTCAACCCTGCTTAGGCTACAATATGTGCATAGTCACTCTCCATTCAACCCTGCTTAGGCCACAGTATGTGCAAAGTCATTCTCCATTCAATCCTGCTTAGGCCACAGTATGTGCAAAGTCACGTTCCAGTCAACCCTACTTAGGCCACAGTATGTGCAAAGTCATTCTCCATCCAACTCTGATTAGGCCACAGTATGTGCAAAGTCATTCTCCAGTCAACCTTTAGTCATACTTAGGGCAGTTTATGTCCTAAGTCACACTGCAGCCATATTCAGATTACAGCATGTGCAAAGTCATTCTCCATTCAACCTTTAGCCATACTTAGGGCAGTGTATGTGCTAAGTCACACTGCAGCTATATTCAGATTACAGCATGGGCAAAGTCACACTCCACCCACCGCTACTCAGGTCACTGTATGTGGAAATTCACTCTCCACCCACCGGTACTCAGGTCAGTTCCTGTACAAAGTTCCTCGCCCATGAAATAGTTCTCATTACAAACTCTCTGAAGGTTACAGAAGAATCAAATGCAGGGGAAGAACCATACCATATTGGTTAGGGCTGGGTGGAGAGTGACTTTATCTATTGCAATATTGCATTGTGTAGTCAATAGAAAAAATCCTCCGGTGCGAGTGACGCTGATCTACATCCGGTGGAGGCGAGCAGGCCGCAGGTGGCGCCACCGGTACAGTGTTGGATTTAAAGCCCCTGTCACACCTCGCCAGATTGAGGAAACGGAAAGAAACCAAACAAAGTCTGTTGATATCTGGAAAAGTCTGGTTTGTATCCGTTGCATATCTGTTGCATATCCATTGATACCCATTGATATCCGGCCCGATCCAGTACAAGTCTTGAACATGCACAAAACTTGGAAAGGATGCCGCCGGATTGATGTCTATGGTTCTTGTCCGGTTTGAGTTTGTTTTGTCTGTTGGCTATCCGTTCATATCTGTTTCATGTCCGTTCGTCTGTTCGTCCGGCAGCCTTTGACCTGATATCGCAACATTTTGACACATTTTAATACATGTTGATACTTATCATGCGCAAACACCACTGGACTAGACAATTCTGTCCGTTGTTCAATCCGGCGGGGTGTGAGAGGGGCTTTACGGAGTATAGCAACAATGATACTAATTCCCTTACATATCTTTCTACTCGCATAATTCGTTATACATCATATATATATATATAGTAGTCCGTAGGGATCAGCTCTACCATGTGGTGGCGGCACTGACTATGCTATCCACTATTGCATTTGCAGTCAATGTCGAAGTACCTACACACTTAACACACTGAACCCCAGGGCCTCAAGTTCTAGGGAAGCCTCAGCCAAGGTGCATAGTATGTTATACACTGTTGTAGTGTAATCTATGGGCTAATCCCTCTTAAAAGGTGGTCACCAGATCTTTAACAATGGATTGGAAGTGAGCTATAATGAAATGCAAGTTAAATATATATATATAAAATACCATAAAGTACCAGAGGGTGTAGTATAGGAAATGTGTGGTGTAGCTGAGTCCTATAGTTGATTGTCTAAAATAGTGAAGTGGGTACAGGGGGTATAGCACAGAATAGAGGATGGACACAAACATACCTCTTGTCACATGAAAGGTGTAGTGGTGACTGCCAGCTCTCCCAGGCTTTTAATCTCTCCAACACTCCTACCGGCATGTCATTGAAGGTACATGATATTGATGGTACATGATATTATTGAAGGTACATGATGTCATTGATCCATGGCATATTTATATTTTACTCATTATGGCGGGCATCTTGAGGTTCCAGGACAGTAGAGATGGGTGCAGCTCAGGTGCACCCCTCATTCCCACATCCCAGCTATCACCAGGTCATGGCAACTTGACCAGACACCTCTATCATATCCGAAGCACTGCATGCAAATTCAATCCAGATTCAATACACATTCAACATTAAATACCAAACATGACTGTTTCCCACCCTATCAGTCTGGGTTCAGCAATGGGTTACACATTCTTCTATCTAGTAACTAAAACAAATGGGTACTTTAAATGGAATCTATTTTATAATGTAACTATGTGTAGAAAGTCATAAGATGTTACAGTAGGACTTTGAGAGGGGCCTCACAAGAGGAATAGCCATGGGGTTATCTTCAACTAAATCCACACTGCAACAGGTGGCGCTGGGCTAGCAGGGGCAGCCTTATTACGGAATGTCCCATGCTCTGCTAGCGGCCACCCTCTGCCAGAGGTTAGCTCTGACCCAGTTGGGCGATGGACTGGGTACTCCAAACCTTATACCCCTGTCACATTACGATGCTTCTCGCCAGCGCCCCGCCAATGTGCAAAAAGGTTGAGACATGTCAAACTTTTTGGCGTGGTGGGAAAAGGTTTGATGTCAGTGCAACGTGTTGGTAGCGTGAGGCCGACGTTGTGGTAACGTATATCGACGCGTGAGAAAAAAAACTAAAAAGTGTTGGCACGCCATCCTGATATGACCTTAGGTGTAGCTAGGACATAAAACAACAAAGCAATAGTTTGGCGCAACATGTGGGAACGACCCTCATGCGTGCATGGCGTCTGCCTAGTGTTTGCATAACATTATTCCAGCGATTTTGACGTGCCCCTAACGTCGCCATAATATTGGCACCTGCGGGTTGTCGTGCGTTGTCAGTCGTCAAAAGTTTTGTGCAATCACAAAACTTTGCCGATTCCCTGATGCGCGCTGCCGACCCTCGCCGAACATCGCCGTATATCAACATATACCAAGGCGCGCGTAACGCTTCCTGACGTATCCCGATGTAGCGGCAAAAAATCACACACTTTGACGCACGTTGGCGAGAAGCGTCGTAATGTGACAGCACCATAAACTTGTGACATGGCAGATTAAGCCTTGTGGAAGCTTACTCAGTGTCTTCCCTCATTGAGCTTTCGGGATTTGTCCTCGGTCCATCATCATTATTTCAGTTATATATATATAGTTGTATATATGTAGGGCCTACGCCTAATATATAATTATTTTCCAAATAATAATATGCTCTGTAAATAAAAAATAACCAACACATATCCAGCATATTGGTTGATTTTGTCTCTCAACGTTACATCTTGGATACTAAACTGACGATTTCACATCCTTGCTTATCCGCCCTTGGTCCATCATCATCATTTCAGTTATAGGTACAGGCAGTGGTGGTTACAGTCTGAATGGGAGGGGCGCCTCCACTGAGCTGAGGTGGTGAGGCTGGAGTGGTAGATGACTATGAGAGACTCCCACAGTCCCAGGGGCCGAGTGACCAATGAGGGAGAGGAGGGATATTCCGGGTTATTATACCCGTTTAATTCTTATACAGCATATATATAGATATATATGTAGGGCCTACGCCTAATATATAATGAATTTATCAAGAATACTATATGGTCTGTAAATAAAAAATAACCAACACATATCCATCATATTGGTTGATTTTGTCTGTCATCGTTACATCTTGGATACTAAACTGACGATTTCACATCCTTGCTTATCCACCCTTGGCCCATCATCATTATTTCAGTTACATATATATATATATATATATATATATATAGGGCCTATGCCTACGCCTAATATATAATTATGTTATCAATAATAATATATGCTCTGTAAATTAAAACATAACACACACATCCAGCATATTGGTTGATTTTGTTTATGATCGTTACATCTTGGATACTAAACTGACGATTTCACATCCTTGCTTATCCGCCCTTTTCACCACAAATGTATCCAGCATGCTTCACTTCTCACGTACTCTCTCTGCGTCCGCAATTGGACTGCAGGAGGGATGGGAAGTGGGAGGAGAGAACAAAGGGGGGTTGTAGGGGGGGGGTGATAGAAGTCGGAACGGAGATGGAGTCGGAGTGGGACTGGAGCAGCAGGCGGAGTGCAAGGGGAGAGGGACAAGAGAGGGAGAAGGAGGGGGAGAGTAGGGGATACTTATAGGGAACAGGGGAGAGTGGGAGTGTAAGGAAGGAAGAGGAGGGGGAGAGAGGGTAGTTAGAGCGAAGAGGGGGAGAGTGGAGGGGACAGGGGGCAGAGTGGGAAGGGAGAGGGAAGAAGAGGGAGGGGAGAGAGGTACTGATCGGGAACAAGGGGGAGAGTGGGAGTGGGAGAGGGAAGAAGAGGGAGGGGGAGAGAGGGGGTAGTTAGAGCGAAGAGGGGGAGAGTGGGGAAGAGGAGGAGAGTGGGAGGGGGGGAGGGAGAAGGGGGGGAGAGAGGGAGAGAAGAGGAGAGGGAGGACAGGGGGGAGGGGAGAGGGAAGGAAGAGAGGGGAGAGAGGGGGTACTGATAGGGAACAGGGGGAAGAGTATGAGAGGGAAGGAAGAGGGAGGGAGAGAGGGTAGTTAGAGCAAGAGGAAGAGTGGGAGGAAAGGTGGAGGGGAGAGGGAAGAAGAGGAGGGGAAGAAGGTAGTTAGACGAAGAAGGGGGAGAGTGGGAAAATGGGGGCAGAGGGAGGGAGAGAAGAAGGAGAGATGTACTTAGAGCGAACAGGGGGAGTGGGAGGTAAAGGGTAGAGTGGGAGGGAGAGGGAACGGAGAGGGAGAGAGACGGGAAGAAGAACAGGAGGCACTAAGAGGGAACAGGGGGAGAATGCAAGGGGAGAGGGAAAGGAGAAGGAGAGGGAGAGGAAGGGGGCAGAGTAGGGGGTACTGAGAGTGGGAGGTAACATGGGAGAGTGGGTCAGGAGAGAGACAGGAGAGGGAGGGAGATTGGGATGTAAGGGAGAAGGGTGGTGAGATTAAAGAGAGTGGTGGAAGGCGGATGGGGGTGGGAGTTGAAGGAAAGAGGGACGGGGAGTGGGAGAAGAGTGGGAGGAATAGTGAGAAGGGGATGTGGGAGAATGTGTGGGAAGATAGGAAGGGTGTGATAGAGGATAGGGAGAGAGGGTGGGAGGGGGACGTAGGGGTGTGGGAGGAGGAATTGAGGGGTGTGGAGGGGGTGGGGTCGGGGAAGGAAGAGCGAGGGCGAGTGGGAGAAGAGTGGGAGGAGTATTTAGAGGGGAAAGTGGGGGAGTGTGAGGGTAGGGGGGGCAGGTGTGGTAGCTGAGAGGGCGAGAAAGTGGGAGGGGGAAGTATGGGGAAGTGGGGGACGGGTGGAAGTGGGAGAGTGGGAGGCAGGTGGAGGTGGGAGGGTGCAAGAAGAGGGAGAGGGAGTGGAAGAAGAGTGGATGGGACTATTGAGAGGTTCGCGGGGAGTTGAGCTTGAGGGGAGAGGGGGAAGTATTGATAGGGGAAAGGTTGGAAGTGTGAAGGAAGATGTGGAGGGCATGATAGTGGAGAGGGAGACGGATTGGGAAGGGAGAAGGAGGGGATTGTGAGACGGGTGGAGAGAGATGGATGGTGAGAAGACGGAGGAGGGAGAGGGATAGTTGGAGGAGGGAGAGGGATGGACAGGGAGGGGATTTGGAGAGGAGAGGAAGTTGGAGGAAAAGGAGTGTGAGGAGAGTGGGGGTTGGGGAGCCTTAAGCTAAGATTCCATATACGCGGTATGCGTTATGCGAATGCGAGTGCAGCAAAAAAATCGAAAAGCATGTACATGAATAGTGGTCCTTCCATGTATCCGAATGCGAATACGAACGCGAATGTGAATGTGAATGCGAATGCGAATGCGGCAAATGGATTGACCCATGGACCGATCGGTGTGAATGCGAATGCAAATGCTGCTGCGTTTGCCATAAAAGAAACAATAGTAACTTCGACTTCCCTTCACAAATTTGGAGCAAAGAAACCCAGAAATGGGATGGGTATCTTTTTCTTTTTTTTTGGTTCATTTCACGACCCCCTAACACAAAAAGTAGACCGCCTATTGGAGGTTGGCATGGGTATCTATGTTGCATACCACGTTCGCATTTGCATTTGCATGCCACATGCCACATGCCACATTCCGCATACCGCGTATATGGAATCTTAGCTTGAGAAGCGACAGGGGAGGGGGAGTGAGAAGGGAATGGGAGTGGACATGTATGTTTTTAGCGAACATGGGCGAACATGAAGCTACAAACAAAAGTGCAATAAAGACCTAACACACAGTTGATGTAATCTTACCTTATCCAATTCTCCTCGTCCACAGGTTTGCTTTTAACTCCAGCGCAACACTGATCCAGGCAGTGTGTACAGACATGCCATTGGTAGAGATTCCTTTGAAACTACCGTTGAAAACTATAGTGGGGATTACTCCACAAAGCAAATGTCTCCAGTGTTAGAACATTTATCAGAGCATTGGCTAGATTCCCAAGTAGGGTCTACTCCAAAGGTAAGCGCCACACTTCTATACAGTGGTGAAGTGTATCCGTGACCTGTGCTCGTCAGTCCTGCTCCTCACAGGTATGAAGTATGATAAACTTATTCTCTCAGCCTCCTGCACTGTCCGACCCAGGCCTCTTCCTACAGCCAGACCCGTACTGTATACTTGCATACCTTACAGTGTGTACAGTGTGTACAGTGTGTACAGTGCGTACAATGTGTACAGTGTGTACTGTATCTATAGTGTGTACAGTGTGTACACTGTGTAGGCTCATGGTGTTCTCTGTGGCGGAGTGGTTAGAGTGTCTGACTTTTGTCTAGGTCGGACTCCTAATCTGAAGGTCGGTGGTTCGATTCCCCATGCCTCCACCTCTGCCACTTTGGATTTCCACCGCTGTGTATAACTTACAGCATCATCGAAGGACGGTTGCTCTCAGACCAGGTCTATGTGGTGTGGGAGGTTACAAATCCTCTGGGTCGGTAAAAGTGTAGGCTCGGGCTTTCTATCGACAAACTGTCTAATGGTGAAAACAAGTCTAGTCAAGACTTATCCATAATAGGCAGTATGAATCTTCAAGAAAAGAAAAAAAGGCTGTGAGCCACACCTGTCTACTCCTGGTCCTCCTCCAGTACCCTAAGTGATGTTGATTTCGGAGTCAACAATAATTGGAGGGAAGGACTGGTTCTTCCCTGAGCCTGTCTGCTCCTGTTCCTCGTGCTCCTCCTATTCCTCTTCCAGGTGATGGAGTCAGCTAGGTGTAGCGATGAGCTACAATTGGAGGAAAGCGATGACTCCGCCAACAGGTTTTCTGATCCTGCCCCTCCTCCTACTTATTGTCCTCTCCTCCAGTCCTCCTGTTCCTCCTCCTGTTCGCACTCCTTCTGGTCCACCTCATCCAGTCATCCTGTTCCTGCTCCTGCTCACACGCCTACTCCACTTCCTCCAGTCCTCCAGTTACTCCTCCTTCTACTCTTCCTCCTCCTCGTCGTTCCCACCTCTCCTACTCTCCTCCCCATGCTCCTCTTATTCCTCCTGCTCCTGCTCCTCCTGCTCCTATTCCTCCTGCTCCTACTCCTCCGGCTCCTACTTCTGCTCCTCCCACTCCTTCGGGTATTCTTACTTGCCCCACTCCTCCTGCTCCTCCTGCTCCTCCTGAAGCGTCCTAAGACAGTTGACAGTTGAGGTGGATGGCAGCGTAATGCACAGTTCCCGGCTCCTTCAGGTAAGTGGAGGTGGGAGTGGGTTCCTCCAGTAGCGTGCCTGCTCGTTTCGTCTCACGGCGCCCCGCCGACTGCAAACGTGGAGGGGTGCGCGCAGCCTTCCTCCTGTGGGCGCTTCCCTCCCCCAACTCCTCCACGGTGTCCGGGACCCGGCTGAGCGGATCAATGGTGCAGGAGTGCGGACGGGGTTGGACGGGGGTGGATGTGGGGAGGGGCGGGGTTAGGGGGGGTGGGGTGTTACCTGATCTGCCGGTGTCCGCGGTCCCGGGCTGGGGAGATGGGCAGCTGGTAACTGGAACCCAGGGGAATCATGAAAGGTAATAGAGTGAGCGGGACACGTTGGGTGGAGGAAGGGAGAGGAGTGGGGGAAGGGTCTGAGGATGTGCGAGAGAGGAGTGTGGGCGGGGGGGTCTCAGGAGAGTGGAAGGGAGAGGAGTGGGGGGGGGGGTGTCAGGGGAGTGGAAGGGAGAGGAGTGGGGAGGGGGATGAGGGGAGTGGGCGAGGGAGGAGTGGGCCGGGGGGGGGGGGGGGGGGGGGGGGGGGGGGGGGGGCTCAGGGGAGTGGAAGGGAGAGGAGAGGGGTGTGGGAGACAGGAATGGGGAGAATGAATTAAGGGTGAAGGTTGACAGGTGGATGAAAGAGACAGTGTAGGATGAATACAAAGGCTCTAGAAAGAGATGGACAAGTATCGGGTTTATCTGTAACAAGAGTCAGGCGGTGTGTTCATATATAACATATATAGTTCTGCGTGAGTCAAGTTCATCGACATTGCAGCTTCGAGCTGATCATAGTTAGCGACACAGGCGCCTTTAGGGAATTGCAAACATTTGCGTTTGGTGTTACAGTGAGCTCCTGTGTGAAAAAGAAGGGCATGGTTCACAGGTTGTATGCGGGAAAGGACAGATGACAGAGAGGACAGAGAGGGTAGAGAGGATAGAATAGCCAAACAGGTCTGAGAGAATAGAGAGGACACAAATGATAGAGAGGAGAGAAAGGACCGAAAAGGAGAAAGTGGACAGAAGAGAGAGAGAGGATAGGGAGGACAGAAAGGATAGAGAGGACAAAGAAGATCGAAGGGACATAGAGGATATGGAATACAGAGGGTAGAGGGAGGACAAGGGGACTGAGAGGGCAGAGAGGGGATACATAACAGACAGAACAGAGAGGGATCAGAGGATAGAAAGGCCATAACGGATAGAGACAATATAGAGGGTAGAACAACCAGACAGATCTGAGAGAAGAGAGAGAGCACAGGAAGCATAGAGAGGCTAGAGAAGACAGGGAGGAGATATGGCGGAGAGGACTGAAATGACTGAAAGGAGAAAGAGGACAAAAAGAAAGGAGAGAACGGACCTAGAGAAGAGAAAACGACTGCGAGGACATATAGGACAGAGATGAAAGAGAGGACAAACATGACATAGAGGGAAAACAAACCCAGCGAAGACAAAGAGGGTGGAGAGGACGGGGAAGAGAGAGAGGGTGGAGAGGACAGAAAGGGCAGAGAGGACAGAGATGGCTGGGCATTTAGTTACACTCCCAGACTGCCTCAAGGATATCTACTGCAAACTGACCATGGCTATTATTAGCCATGTTGATGTGCCACTCTCCTACTTCCGCATCTTACTGTGGACATGCGCAGTAATACTTCCCAACTCCCCCCCCCCCCCACCCCAACATGTAAGGCTTCCATTATCCACTAACCCCTAGACACACATAGCCACATCCACAAATATCCCTCCTTCGCCATCCACAAACAGTCCATGTTTCCACTGCTTACTTTTCTAAGAGGCTTCTTCCTTCAGCTAAGATTCCATATATATATATGTGCGGAATGTGAATGCCATAACAAATGGCAAAGCATGTAAATAGACAGGGGTGCTTTCATGTGCCCAAATGCGAATGCGAATGCGAACGCGATTGCGAACGCCAATGCGAATGCGGCAAATGGATCGACCCATGGACTGATCGGTGCAAATCCGAATGCTGTTGCGTTTGCCATAGAAAACAATAGTAACTTTGACTTTCCTTCACAAATTTGGAGAAGCCCCCCCCCCCCCACACCGAGAAATAGTATGGGTCTCTTTTTTGTTGTTGTTTTGTTTAACGACCCACGAGTACAAAAAGCAGACATCAGCTATTGGGGGTCGGCATGGGTATCTATGCCGTGTACTGCATTCGCATGCCGCATACCACGTATATGGAATCTTACCTTTAGCCCATTTTTTCTCAATCCATCACACATGTGCACTGCCATTCCCATATATCCTTACTCAAAAAACCCATTTTCTTGCAATGCCAATAATAACTCAGCTGTAATCTGGAGCTCATGGTATCCACTTATCTGATGCATTTCACATGACACACCCAATATTTCTAGTTTTGGCCGGAGAAACCCCCCCCCCCCCAAGAAACCCAGACCCAAATAGCATGCTCACTCCCAACTATTATTACCAGATACACTCACATCCACACCAATATTCACACCTCCAGATACCATCATCCATCCCAGATATAAGTAGGCTAGATCCATAGTATAGACTCTTCACACCCTTTCACCGCCTCTACATACCCTCCACTATTGGCAATAAAAAATGCTAAGCAGACTTGTAGTATACAATTATTCTATTTTCTTTAAGATAAACATATTAGACTAATTGTCTAATCTTCCTTACTTTATTGGATTGAAGTGACTTTTGTTTTAAATGGCTAACATTGCAATTATTGGTATGACCTTAAATGCTAGGATGTAAAACACCAATAAACAAAGCAAATCAACTTTTATTTCGGTGGGGCACCATTTCATTCACCTTAACTGGTCCGTCCTGATATGACCTTAGATGTTGCTAGGACTTAAGCTAAGATTCCATATATATATATATATATATATATATGCGGAATGTGAATGCCATAACAAATGGCAAAGCATGTAAATAGACAGGGGTGCTTTCATGTGCCCAAATGCGAATGCGAATGCAAACGCGATTGCGAACGCCAATGCGAATGCGGCAAATGGATCGACCCATGGACTGATCGGTGCAAATCCGAATGCTGTTGCGATCTTAACTGGTGTCATTTACCACTGCAGACAAAGTCTATCTCCTTTATTTACACACGCACAATCCGCTTGTATTCCATGTAATGTACGTTCAATGATATTAAGCAATGCTAAGCATTATACAAGTATAATTAATCGGAAGCTTTCACACCTTATTATATTCTATGTCACCTACTGATCTATTATCAATTGTTTGTCTACTATGTTTGTCTGGAGGCGCTCAATCACTGCCGGCGGTATGTGATGTAAAACGCATTATGCGAGTATAAAGGCGATGAAGGGAAGTATTTCCTTATTATTATTATTAAAGGATACACTGTACTGCCTCCTTCATGTGTCATGCCTGGTGGTGCCACCTCCGGCGCCCCCACCCCCCTAACTTGCATACCCTAAATACATCACTGGCATCAGAGGATGTTGTCATAGATGCCCCAAAGGATAAAGTAGACCATGATGATTACGTGAGGATAGTTCTGAATTAATATAATGAACCACCTTTATTAGCAGGGATAGTACTAAGCATATGAAGGGAAACCATTTCACCAAACCAAATTGGAAATCCGCCAAAAGTCGGAAAGTTCTCATCCTTGAATTATGTATGGTTTGTTTGATTAGAATATCAGACATTTGCAGCTTTTCTGCTTTCATCTACCCCATCATGACCTCACACCCGCAACCTCCTACCCCCACCCTCCTCTTCCACCACCCACACACACACACACCACCGAGTTGAATACATTAACTGATGATGTGCTCATGGTATCCAGGTATTGCAGGTAGGTTAATGCCCCTGCCTTGCAGAGTTGTAAACCACTGCCTTGTGGTACAGGTTCTTGACAGAACCAAAGGCTAAGGGAGCAAACCCTAAACAGAAAACCATGTCGCTGTGGCAGCATTAAGGGCAATTGATGTATGGAACTCCCAATATCTCCCGACCAGCCACTGCAGGGACAAATAGTTTTGCGCCTGTCTTGACATGTTCTTGCCGGTGTGAAACCTCTATTTGCTCCCCGAGAGAGTGCTGCTGGTAACTTGCAAAAGCCAGCAGCACTTCAACAGTTTTGCAGGCAGCTTTCATGAGCTTTCATGAAACTGAGGATGTACCCAGCATTTGAACAAAGTGGAACAGGACTCATTCACACTGCTTGGTGAGTGGATGATGGGTGTGTGAATGGAAGGTGTGTGCATATGGTGTGTGGATGATGTGTGGGAGGGGTGCAGGGGGTTGATTACGGGCGTACTGGTGAGTGGGTGGTGCGGGGAGGGGGATTGGTTGGGGACAATTGAGAGGACCTGTGAAGGTGGGATGGGTGGGTGTGGGCTAAGTGGGGGGGGGGGGGGGGGGGGCAAAGGGGCTGCTTTCGATTTGAGTGATTAGCCTAATAGTAATATATTTATCACATACAATGACACAAGCTCAAAATCATCGGACTATGCAACTTTAGCGCGTATGTAATCCCAAATCCGCCTTCAAACAGTTTATATTTGTATATTCCTACTGTCTTGTGTATTGTTCCATAACCATCTGGTCATATGTAAAATGGAATTAATGAGCTTTAACCTTATTTTCAGGTAAAACATCTAGTATTTAAGCTCAATTTTTGGATTGGCCTTAACGTGGTTTTGCGCCTGAACTATTTTATTTTAATATTATATACATCGTTCGAAGGTGTGAAATGTTGGTGGATTGTGAATGCTAGCCAGTCAATGTGCTGTGTAGCTGTGTAGTGCATTGCTTTGATTGCTGGGTACATGCATTCAGATGTATTGCATGTATCAGCAATCTTTCTTCATTACGGAGAGAGAAGTCCTTTTGAATTCGTCTCATGAATTGGCTTCCCTTCGCACACTGAGAGAGATGCCGTATTCATGCAGTCCCTGATGGGGAAGGCTGCTCGTCGTCTGATGCGCTGGCTGGCCATTTCACAGCATACATCTTACAGTTAAACTAGACTTACCTAGTCCGGCTACCGGCTACCGGCTACCTAGGTATCACAGTGCTAGTCAGCTGTTTGCCAATATTGATGTGCCAGCCTTATCAGGAATCTAACATTCAAATTTATTACTAGACTTGACAAATCAGAAAATGCTATAATACAGGGATTTGTAAAAATAGAAGAGAGTGATCTCAGATTTACGTCTGCCATATGGAGGCATTGGTACAAACTACTGTATGTAGATCAACATTTTGATATTTGCTAGTATGCTAGTATTCATACTATTACTTATATCATATCCACATTCATTTATATATCTGCCTGCTACGGACCAAATTATGTAACTACCATAATCCTGAGTCTGAAATAAAGAATTGATTTGAATTGAATTACCTCTAAGTTGAGCTTTTACTAAGATTGTGACAAATCTTACGAATACAAAGTCAATGATCAGGGGCCCACCCACCCCCACCTAGGCTTGGTATTACTGTAAATAAAGATCCAGGATCTAGATTTTTGATTGATAACATATTACTTACAAGAGTTTTACGAAGACTAGGTTCAGGGTTGGTTAATAATGATTATCTATTTTTAGTTTTAGCTGTTTTACTCCTCATACTACAAATGCTGACTGGACTGGTTTAGTGTGGTCTATTTCTCTAGTAGTGCTCTCCTCCAATTATACTGGGTGGCCTGGTTTCCCAGTGGAGTAGTACTATAAAGTCACCACGAGTGCACACTTTCACAAGTCGGTACCCGTCCTGACATGACCTTAGATGTTGCGAGGAGATAAAACAAACAATCAACCAACCTCCAATAATACACACCGATGTATAGTTAGATGTGTTTGTCTTTCCAAATATATCTATATGACACTATATCTCTAACTTAAAATTGCTTGCTTGTTGCTGGTTTACGCCCTAGCAACACCTACGGTCATATCAGGATGGGTACCGACTTCTGACTGTGCGCACTCATGGGGACTTTATAGTGATCCCCCATTTGGATATCAGGCAGCCAGCACCATGACCTGATATCCCATTCAGTCACATTATCCTGATACAGAACTGACAAGTCATTGTCCTATCCTAGTAATGCAGAGTGCCAGGCTAGGTAGCGAGAAGTGTATACGTTCTAAGATATTGGTTTGACTCGATTGGGAGTCAGGCTCCTGACCTTTCACACGGGAAGTCTATGCTCTATCCATTCGGCTATTTATTCTCTTAATGTATGAATCACATTCATATGCCTCCTATTTCCATGAACTTCTGAAATGTTCAGATTTGTATGAAATAACTAACATTTATTTCAATGTACAATTTTAGAGTGGGTTAAATTTGTCCAAGTCTCAGCAAAATTTGATGCTGAAAACCTTAATGAAATGACTTTTCTTCTTTTTTTTTTTCTTCTTTTTCTTCTTGAAGATTTATACTGCCTATCATGGATAAGTCTGAATAGACTTGTTTTCACCATTAGACAGTTTGTCGATAGAAAGCCCGAGCTTACACTTTTACCAACCCAAGGGATTTTTAACCTCCCACACCACATAGACATGGTATGAGAGCAACTGGCCTTTGATGACGCTGTAAGTTATCCACAGCGGTGGAAATCCAAATTGGTGAGGTGGGGGGCATGGGGAATCAAACCACCAACTTTCAGGTTAGGAGTCTGACCAGAAAAAATTAAAGAAAAGGCAATCATGGTGGCTATTTCCAAGTCTTGCAACATGTTTAAGGTTTCCAATCATTTCTTCCTCATTTGTTACGATGAGATCTAATATATTTGCAGCCTCGTTACCACTCTACAGAGAACACCCCATTTGGTGATTCAGTCCAGTTGTTGTTGTGAATGCTAGAATTGGTTTGTGTTTTACATCGGTAAATAGCTTGTGCGTGGTATTTACATTAAAACATTGTTTGCACAACGGCATGCAATCTACGCATTTGAGCAGAATGTGTCTGAGTGTCAGCGGACAATAACACCCAATGCACTCAGGAGGTGGTTCTCCCTGGAATATCAATGTGTGAGTCAGAAAAGAGTGTCCAAAGCGGCATCCAGTAAGGATTACTCGATCATGCAAACACCCGGGACTAAGCTGTATGGCTGTTCTTCAACGTATTGGGGACCAGACGGGATGGCCGAATGAGTTAGAGCGTCCGTCTCCAGTACTGGTAAATCGTAGGGTCGTGGGCTCGAACCCTGGTCGGGTCAAACCAATCACTTAAAAATTGATACTTGTTGCTTCCTAGCATGGCGCTCGGCATTATTAGGACATGGCAAGGACTGGTGGGCTCAGTGCCCGGATAATGTGACTGAGTGGGATACCAGGTCATGGTGCCGGTGGCCTGGTTTCCCAGTGGGACAGCACTATAAAGTCGCCATGAGTGCGCACTTTCACAAATCGGTACCCGTCCTAATATGATGTAACATCAATGCATTGGGTGATGTTATGTAACTTGTTCTTTGGATATTCTTATCCCATTGATATGGATATTTGTATTTGATATACTTGAGAATCAGTATCCTCAGATCAGAATTAGTGGTCTGACATGGTGCAACAACACCATTCAGTGTTATATATGTACGAAAGCACGGCGGGGCGGGACCCAGCTGATCTGGGACACGGGCAACCAGCGCAGACTGGGAGGCACCTGAATCAGAGAGCGTGTATATAAACAGATGAGAGGGACAACTCCCATACTAGAGCATGTAACATCTGCAGACTGTGGCGCTCCAAGTGGTGGTTGTTGAACAGTATATGACACAGCTGTCAAACTCAAGGCATTGTCAATGGCCGTGAGCAATCTTCATACAGAAAAAGTGAAATATCTCTAAAACTACACCACCTAGAAACAAACTGATTGGAATAAACATAGAAAACATGTTTACCAACAAGATTATATTAAATTGATATGGTTAGGGTTCTGGATTTCTATTAATTTGGAATAAAACTGACGTTTTTCACTACGCGTATGGCAAACTCAAGGCATTGTCAATGGTCGTGTGCAATCTTCCTACAGAAAAAGTGAAATATCTCTAAAACTACACCAAATAGAAACAAACTGATTGGAATACACATAGAAAACATGTTTACCAACAAGATTATATTGAATTTATAAGGTTAGGGTTCTGGATTTCTATTAATTTTGAATAAAAACAAATGTTTTGCACTGAGCGTACCGGCAAACTCAAGGCTTGTTCAACACTAACCGCCAGGAACACCACTGTAGCCTGTGTTACCGTTTTTCGCGGGAGTTGTCCCTCTCATCTGTTTATATACACGCTCTCTGCCTGAATATAGCATTAAGTAACTGGACATCAACGTGTGCAGTCGTTCCAGAATCCCATCATTACATTGTGTCAGAAGTGGAACTTCTGATGAAATATGGTTCTCTCTGGATTGAAAGCACCCAGACCATTGAACCTAGAGGAGAATCTAGCAGCTAACGGGAAAGTGTGGTCCCATGCATTCAACATTTACACTACTGCAGCAGGAGTTTTGAGCCAAAGCGAAAAGGTGTTGCGTGTTTCTGCACGTTGCCGGTGCAGAGGCCATCATTGCTGCAGATTGGTTAGCTTGTTTATTAAACCACCCATTGGACATGAACTTTCTACCCTGCCATTGCCAAGGAATTAATTTTCAGAATCACCTTTCTGATAACTGGCTGGTCTAGTTTAAGACTACCAAGAGACATGAAAAATAGTTGCTGTACACAACAAAATGTCTGTCTTTTTTTAAAAGATGGATATATTAGGTTCATCCTTATAAATCTACGTTACTTTAACTTGAAGCGTAATTTTAAATCGCTAACTTTGGAAATATTTTGAATACAAACATCACAAATTCAAATTAATGTTGGCATGGTAATCAACACCATTACTCCACATACTTCAGGGATGAAAGTGCTCTCCGGGAAAAAAAGCGGAAATGATGATATTCTCCCATTGGTTTAGCATTGTCAGGGAATCGCTGAAAATTCCCGGAAGTCGGGTTTCATATATATTGGTATACGCTGAAAGTGCTGCACTGTTTGAAGCATGTATTAGTAGTGTACGCTGATAGTGCTGTGATGCTTGGAGCATTTATTAATATTAGTAGTGTACGCTGATAGTGCTGCAGCATCAGCACCACATATTAGTATACACTGATGATGATGTGGGATTGAAAAATCCCGGAAATCCGCGGAATCGCGGAGATCTTTCATCCCTATTACTTCAGCAGTAACAAATTTGCTCTATTAAGTTGATTGAGGTGTTCCATTCTATGCAACAACACCTTTTTGAGAAGCAGATCTGTATCTATCATATAATGAAATCTAGATGTTATGCTTTCATTAATTACACTATTCAGTTTTAAATGCACCGCAACCAATATCGGGCGATACTTTAAAAGATTATATATTTGTTTGATGATTGCTTATGTCTTGGTTTCGGTACCAGGCTGTAGGATTTCACGGTAGCGATCATTACCGGTAATGTGACGTTACCGTGCTGGGGAAACTACGGAACCGACATTGCGTTTCCCATAATATTAATATAACGCAAGGCAATTTAAAAACAAATTAAATTAAATGCAACAGGTTGTTTTCATTGCATTGTAGATGGTTAAAGGTATATGTACAATTTCTGTACAGGTGTGTTCAAAATATACTGCCTACTAAATTGAATTAACTGTTTCAAGAATGGGTACCCATCACCAATATTACGGAACCGAAAAACAGTTACCTATGAGTTCCCATGAGTACCAGGCACGGAACCCAAAAAGTGTTTCCCATGAAATCTGAAATCCTACAGCCTGCGCTACATTTACATAATTTGGTTTATTGCGAAGGAATGTGAGCAAACCCATATTAGACAATATATAGTGGACTAAAAGTCATTGCTTAATTTGGTGTTAAGTGGATTTGATTACATCAAATGATGATGTACCCAGAATTTGAACTAAGTGCAACAGGATTCATTCAGATTACCTGGTGAGTGGGTGATAAGTGTGTGAATGGAGGGTGTGTGCGTATGGTGTGTGGGTGTTTTTGGGAAGGGGATTGCTAGCGGGCAATTGAAGGGACTCGTGAATGGGTGATTGGTGGGTGTGGGTGGTGATGGGGTAAGGATGGTGGGTGGAAGGAGGGTGGGGGCGTGGTGTGCAGGTGTGGGGAGGGTGTGTGCGAGGGCTGGAGGCACGGTTGGGTTTGGCAGGTGGTGTGATGGGTGTGTGTTGGGGAAGGGGGGAGGGGGTGACTGCAGGGTTTGACGTGGGAGCACTTCCGAGGCAGGTGGTGGACATGGTGTTGGGGTGGTGAGGGTGTGTGTGGGTGGTGGAAGCGTAGGGTGGGGGTGTGAGGCTACCGGTGTGAGGTGATAATAGGGTAGATGAAGCGTGTGTGAGGGGACAGGGGGGAATCACGGGGGGGGGGGGGGGGGATTGGGGGGGATGGAGCGTGGTAAAAGGGTGGTGGGCGGGGTGAGTGGGGGGGTGCGTGTGGGTGGTGGAAGAGGAGGGTGGGGGTGTGAGGCTGCGGGGGTATGTGGTTAATGGGTAGATGGATCCTGTGGAGGGAGGGTAGAGGTTGGGGTTTGGGGGGTAGGGGTGGGGGAGCGTGGAAAGCCGGCTAGGGGGCAGCATGATGTGGGGGTGCGTGTGGGTGCTGGAAGAGGAGGAGGGTGGGGGTATGAGGCTGCGGGTGTGAGTTGATGGTGGGTTAGTTGAATCGTGTAGAGGCAGGATGCAGTTAGGGGTTTGAGGGGTTGGGGGGGGGGGGGGGGGGCTGGGGCGGGCCGCAGCTGGTGGGTTGCTAGTAGTGACAAGCGGATGTCCCGCAGCTCTCTCAGCACTTACCCACAGATGTGGTTAGTTTTCCCTGCACCGAATTAAAAGCAGCCATCGACCACTTTCGGGTGAAACGCGAGCAGCTGAGATGAGAGGGATTATCGCCAGCAACACGTGTCTTGTTTATCAATTCATGCTGTTGAACATACCGGAGAAGTACAGATGCCGGTGCATTCAACTACGTTCAACTACGTTCTACTATGTTCAACTCCGTTCAACTATGTTAGCCTCCACTACGTTCAACTACGTCCCCTAACGCGCATGTGACCGGGCCTTTAGAGAGGTACATTAAGGGGCTGCCGTTATTTATATCCACATAATAAATTACATAATACATAATTGCTGATGCTTCAATCAAATAAAAGGCTAAAAGTTAAGATGTTAAAAAAAGAATTCTCGAAATCGCCCCAGTGGCTCTTTAAGCGCCTTCACACACCTAGCTCCTTCCCTTTTCCCCCCGCCTGCCGCTTGTGCCGCAGGTGCTGCCGGGACGGCGGCCGTCCGGCGCCGGGTGGCTAATGGATATCTAATACTGGGGGCAGGCCTTTTGTACCCCGCTCCAACCTGTGTTTTGTGTTTTACGCGCGGGACAGACGTGTCTAGGGACGGCCCGGAACCGGCATGTGTCATTTAACGTCCCTCCAGCACCGGAAAGTTCCACTTAGGAGACGCGCGCGCACTGCGCTTCCGGTCCGGTCTGAGCGCGGGTGACGCCACCGCCGGACTGCCACCCTCCCCCCTTCTACCATCATCCCCACCCCCACACTCCCACCGCGCTCCCATCCTCCCCTCTTCCCCCCACCGCCACTCTACCCCACTTCCATCCTCCCCCCTTCCCCCAACTGTCATCCTCCCTCTCCAACTCCCTCCAAGCCCTACTCCCACCTCCCACCCCTAGTCATACACCCCCTCCTCCTACTCCCACCAACCCCCAAGTCCCACCCTCCCCTCCCCCTGTACTCACCCAGACACTCTCCCCCCCTCTCCGCTCCCATCGCCACTCCTCCTCTCACTCCCCCCTCTCACTCCCCCCCCCTCCCCTACTCCCACCCACACTGCGGTGTGTTTATGGGGAGGGTGTTCATGTTTCACTACCAGGTGCAGGCTTTCTGGGTAATAATGTTGCACATGTCATAGTGGCTGGGTTAGATAGTCTAAGCCTGGGCCCCGATTGGTGGACTAAGGGGCCAATGGGCCAGGGGGGCAAGGGGTCTAAGGGTCTAAGGGGGCTAGAGGGGGTTATGGGGGCTAAGGGGGCTTAGATACAGCTGTATGACCTTCTTTGTTTAGCAGAGAAATATATCAGTATTCAACCATTATGAGAGTATCATATAAGTGTGCCCACTTTGTAGTCCACTTCAATAAAGGATCTATGGTTGCGCATATGAATCCTTTTGCACATAAGTAAAGACGCAGTTAAGAAAGTACCATCCTTCATAGGTAGACTGCTTTAAATATTAAATATGTTATGACAGATGACCTAGTCTGTATGGTAGTGTGACAAGCTGAAAGTATACCTACTATGGCACAGTAAACATCAGGAAGGATAATGTCTAATTTTAAAATAATGTTTGCTTGGAATAAGGAATCGTCCAGTATTTAGGTCTGAATTACTACCCTGTGTACTCAAGCATACAATTCTGTCATACACTTCTGTAGTTAATTTATGTAGATACATATTATTGCAATATCATGTTAAAACAGTGTGCACAATTCACTGTCTAGCCGATATGATATAGTCCTCATTCTGGTAAAAGCTCCTAGTATCGCCCATTGTAATGGTCCTGTAAGAAGTGACACAACTCATTTCATGTAATTGACCAGACAGTGTCATCCGGATATTTTACTCTCAGCACATGCCATATTTATACCAGTATGCAAATGTCCTTATGGAGTAAGTTGTTTGTTTGTTGTTGTCTTATGTCCTAGCGACATCTAAGATCATATCAGGACGGGTATTGACTTGTAGCAGTGTGCACTCATGGTAGCTTTATAGTGCTTCCCCACTGGAAGACCAGGCCGGCAAAATACTTATCCCAGACATACAACACACAGGTGTGTGTACCCCCCAATATCATACATAGACACACACACAGGTGTGTCTACCCCCCGATCTCATGCACAGACAAACGCACAGGTGTGTATTCCCCAGCCATCTCATACATAGACAAACACACAGGTATGTCTACCCCCCAATCTCATACACAGAGAAACACACCGGTATGCCTACCCCCTCGCTCACCCGCACGCGCCCCTACCTACACACATACAGTTCAACAGACACCCACGGGTGTGTATACCCCCCAATCTCATGCATACACACACATGTGTGTATATCCACCAATCTCATGCATACACACACCTGTGTGTATATCCACCAATCTAATAGATACACACATGTGTGTATATCCACTAAGCTCATACATACACACACATGTGTGTATATTCACCACTCTCATACGTACACACATGTGTGTATATCCACGAATCTCATACATACACACACATGTGTGTCTATCCTCCAATCTCATACATACACCCACATGTGTGTGTATCCACCAATATCATACATACACACATGTGTGTATATCCACAAATCTCATACATACATACACATGGGTGTACATCCACCACTCTCATACATACCCAATCACGGGTGTCTATCCACCACTCTCATACCTACACACATGTGTGCCTATCCACCACTCTCATACATACACACACATGTGTGTATGTGTGTATATCCACCAATTTCATACATGCACACATGTGTGTATATCCACCAATCTCATACATGCACACATGTGTGTCTATCCACCAATCTCATACATACACACGCATGTGTGTGTATCCACCCATCTCATACATACACACACATGTGTGTATATCCACCAATCTCATACATACACACACATGTGTGTCTATCCACCAATCTCATACACACACACATGTGTGTCTAGCCCCAATCTCATACATAGACAACAACACAGGTGTGTATACCCCCCAATCTCATACATATACAAACCCTGAGGTATGTCTAGCCCCTTGCTCACCCCCACACACCCCTACATACACACACATACAGTTCAACAGACAAACGCAGGTTTGACTCCCCACCACCAATCTCAAAGAGAGACTCACACACAGGTCTGTCTGTCCTCTCGTTCACCCCAACACACCCCTACATACACACACAGAGAGTTGAACAGACACACACAAGTTTGACTCCCCCACCCCAATCTCATACATAGACAAACACACAGGTCGGTCTACCCCCTTGCTCACCCCCACAAACCCCTACATACACACAGACAGTTCAACAGACACACGCAGGTTTGACTCCCCCACCCTAATCTCATACATAGACAAACACACAGGTATGTCTACCCTATCCCTCACCCCCACACACCCCTACATACACACAGACAGTTCAACAGACACACGCAGGTTTGACTCCCCCCCCCCCCAATCTCATACATAGACAAACACACAGGAATGTCTACCCTATCCCTCACCCCACACACCCGAACAACACACAAACAATTCAACAGACACATGCAGGTTTGACTCCCCCCACACTCACTCCACTCCCTCAACACACACACATCCCTACACACACATACCCCTACAGACACACACCTACAGTTCAACTAACCAATATTGCAACGAGAGCACACACGCTGGTGGCTCCGTCTACCGGGCCGCGTCTTTGTTTCCCCTAGGGAACGCTTTACCTTAGCGCAATGACCCCCCCTCGCTCCCATCCCATGCCCCCTGGTGGGGTTTGCCAGTACTACTCGCTCATCCGCTCCGCCCGGCCACCGTAGCGACTGGTACTGACTCACTCGCTAATCCTAGCTTTAGGTGCTCGCCTACAGGCGTTTCTTTCTGATGTAGGGTTAGGCTTTGATGACCACTCCATTGCCTCCCCCCACCATAAACCCCACCGCACACACCCTACCCCTGCTCATAATCCCCCCTCCCCCCAACACTTCTCATACCAACTTCCAACCCCAATTACCCCCAACACACTCTCCCTCCCCCACTCATACTCCCCCCACCCCCACTTCTCACAGCAACTTGAAGCCCCCTGCCTCGACCTCCCCACCATAATCCCCACGCCACCCCCTGTTCCCCTCGCTCACCCACCCCATGAGGATACATGTACCAATGAGGGCAACCTTGTATTAATGAGGATCCTCACATTACTGAGGGGCAATGTAACAATGAGGATACATATGACATTGGCAATGATAGTCCTCAAATTAATGATGGAACATGTACCAATGAGGATACATATACCAATGAGGGTGCCGTGGTATTAATGAGTGTCCATGTAACAATGAGGATACATGTACCTAGGCCTGGATTCGGACAGCCAACTAAACTACAACCTATGTATAAACAAAATTGTCCAAAAGGTAAACCACAAACTGTGGCTATTTGCAAAGCTAAGAGACTACATGACACAAGAAATGTCAATACAAATCTTCAAGGGCATGGTGCTCCCCTATGCGGCCGGCCGTTGCCTCTGCTGCTGCCTGGAGTCGTACGTTCGTGGTGTTTGGCGGGCCGTATCCTCACGTCGTACGTAATCCACCGCATGTTCGCCGCTTGTCGCCCCTGCCAACTGTCGTCCTGTGTGTTCGCTCAGGCGGCATATTTCCTCGCACATCTTGAGAGACAGTTTCGGCGTTCTTAAGAGCCGATCGCGTAGCTCATTGCATTTGACACCGCTCACTAGTCTGTCGCACATCAATGATTCTTCTAGGCCTTCGTATTGACAGTGTCCGATTCGGTGTCGCACTTCTCTTATGTATGTGTCCATCGTCTCTTGGCCCTGGTTATACAAGTTAAACTTGTACCGAGTCACAGTCAAGTTTGTTCGTCCTTCACAGTATATCCGGAACGCTTCCCGGAGTGGTTCGATTTTGTCTATTTCGGCGGCCGTGAATGTCATTGCTTGATGCACTTTTTGCGCTTCTGCTCCTGCCACATGTAAAAACATGCAGCACTGCACCTTCTCGCTCCTACTCAGCACTCCGGCTGCTGTGGCGTAGATCTGGTAGGAATGGCTCCAGGCTTTCCAGTTAGCCGCCAAGTCCTCGTTCAAATTCAGTGCGGCGGGGGGTTTCAACCCGGAAAGAGCCATTTTGCTTCAGTTTCCCGCTTCTGACACCATGTAATGATCATGAACCGACTCTACACAACGACGTCTAGTTTCATAATGCTTTATTTGGGTTCCGCGCAGACGGCGCTGCCGGCCCGATCAGGGTTTCGGTTTCGGGTGCTCGCGTCGTACATACACTACACATGGGTGTGAAAAAAAAACTTTAAAAAAAACTGCAAACACTACAGAACAGAGCCCTGAAAATCTGCCTCAGAGTAGACAAGCTGCACACCACCGATGACACACACAAAAGAACCAAAGTAAAATTGGTAGAAAATAGGAGATTAATTCATCTGAAAACACTAGCATACAGCTATAGTCAAGATAGTAAACTCCTAACAAAACCACAAAGGGCTACTAGAGCAAATAATGCGCCACTACTAAAGTAGACCAGAAGCCAAATAAAAGCTCATGAGAGAAGCACGCTGGAAATGGCTGTCATGGTGTGGAATGGACAAACAGTAAAGGAATGACAAATTCCTGACCTAAAAACATATATATCTGTGAAAAATAAGGCTAGGAAACTCCCAATAAGCTGCACTGCAAAGGGGCATGTGATATGTCATGGCCTACCAGCGGAACGCCCAATGGAAGGTCACCATGCCAAAAGTAGCCAGATAGCACACCACACAGCTACGTACAAGCCTATGATATGTAAATAGGAGTAGCCTAGTCTAGTAGTAAGAGTAGAAAAGATTTAGCACATTTTCATGGAAACAGCATTGTGGGCGGTGGTGGGGTGGTAGGAGAGTTTGGGAGGCGGGATTGGGGTGGGGTGGAGGTGATGGTGGAGAAATAGCTGTATTGTAAACTGTATTGTAAAAATTAAAAATCATTTTCATGTAAACATCTTTGATTTAAACTAGATTTGTGGATTGGCGTTTACGTGGTTTTGTGCCTGAACTCTTCATATATACCAAGAAAATCAACAAAACTTAACATAGACTACTAACCAGACCAACCAACCATCTATCTGCTGCTGAAATGCAGGCAATCAAATACCTTATCAGCGACTACTGTGTGATAAGATAACACCAACACTACAGCTGGCCAGCTTTGAAAACAAGCCTGAATACCCAGGCCTATATGCTATGGACAGTATAAATACAGCCTCAATAACACATTTAAAACATTTTTTAAATAGGGACCATGCAACAATGATATATGTACCAATGACTGTACCATTACATTAATGATGGTTAATCAAATAATGATGATACATGAAACAATGAGGCTGCTCACATTAATGAGGGTCCACTTAGCGGTAAGGATCGATGTGCCGAAGAGGATCCATGTTACAAAGAGGGTCCATGCAACAATAGAAAAGTCCATCGGAGTCTTCAGCCAGATGTTGCCGCTAACCCAATCTGACAGGACTGATGTGATTGATCACAGTGTCCTTTGGAAACCATGCCGCTGCTGCCACTGCACAAAGATTAGGTTCACTGAAGCGTGTGAACCCGTCAAAGTCCTCTACTTCAATCGCAGCTTTATCTCGGAGGGAATTTTAGGATTCACAGCTTGAGTGATTGATGAATAGATGAATTGATGAATTGATGAAATAGGATTTAACACATTAGAAACATCCGAGATCACACCGGAAGCGGGTATTGGATTGTGGCGATCCTTGTAGGTTTATAGCATTGCCTATATTGGATATCCTGCAGCGTGGCTGCAATATCCTGACTCAGTCATGTTATCCTGACAATGAACCAATATACACTTGCCATGCCAGGTGAGGTAGTGGCATATATTAATAAGTGAATGTTTGTTTGTCGCTTGTGGTTTTGCATCCTAACGGTAGTTTTAGACTATATCAGGATGGCTACCAACATGACGGTGCACAGTCATGGTGACTTTATAGTGCTGTCTAACTGGAAGACCAGTCCACCTGCACCATGACCCGCTATGCCCCTCAGTCACATTACCCTAACACTGTGTAACTCACTGATTGTACTATCCTAATAATGCCGAGCATCACGCTATGTTGTGAAGAGGACGAATTTAGTAAATCATTGGTTTAACTTGGTCAGGGTTTGAACCCACGACTTTACACACAGCAAACAACCCAGTCACCAATTTGGACACCGTGTCCGGGATATCCACATTTCTGTCCTTGACTCAACAAAAAATAGTAACAGTGGCCTTCCACATCAGATCATCATCATCATGCTATCGGTCGCGATGCGACAAAGACTGCTTTCATTACTTGACTGCCGCTCTCCGTGTGCGGTTGTACATTTCATGAAATCTGCCTGCAAAAGTGTTGAAGTGCTGCTGGCTTTTGCAAGTTACCAGCGACATTCTCTTGGGGAGCAAATAGAGGTTTCAGACCAGCAAGAACATGTCAAGACAGGCGCAAAGCTATTTGTCCCTGCAGTGGCTGGTAGGGAGATGTTGGGAGTTAGATACATCAACCGCGCTTAATGCTGCCACAGTGACATGGTTTTCTGTTTAGGGTTTGCTCCCTTAGCCTTCGGTTCTGTCAAGAACCTGTACCACAAGGCAGTGGTTTACAACTCTGCAGGGCAGGGGCGTCAAACTCCACATCAGATACAGGCGCTCTAACCGCTATGCTATCTCATCCATATATGCTACCTTAAGCTGCGTAGTCCGATGAAGCATGACATTTTCAAAACCAAAATAATTATTTAGATTTGATTCTATATATCTAACTTACATACTGATGCACATATTAAGTATTTATTGCCACATAGGAGGGGCTACTGAATAAATTGAATAGAACCCGTTACTGCAGAAGGCTATGGTGTCCCAGTTTTGGCAAGCATGCCGAAACTGATTTGACATGTTTACACTTTGAATATCTCAAAGGTTAGGCATTTAAAATAAAGGTCACTTCAAACTAAACTAAGGTATATTATAACAATCAGTTCAATATATTTATCTCAGAAAAGTGACAGAAACTCAAAACCATCGGACTATGCAACTTTAAAGCGGCTGTCACACCTCACCAGATTGAGGGAAATGGACAGAAAACGAATAATGTCCAGTTTGTGTCCATGCAAGTTTTGAAAATGCACAAAAGTAGGAATGGATACCGCCGGACTGACGTCTACGGTTGTTGTCCGGTTTGATTTCGTTTCGTCCGTTGGCTATCCGTTCAGGTCGGTTTCCTGTTCATTTCCTGTCCGTTTCCTGTCCGTTTCCTGTCCGTTTCCTGTCCGTTTCATGTCCGTTTCCTGTCCGTTTCATGTCCGTTCGTTCAGCGGCCATTTACCCGATAGCGCAACATTTTTACACATTTTAATAAATGTTGATACGTATCACCACCGGACTAGACAATTCTGTCCGTTTGCTCAATCCCGCGAGGTGTGAGAGCCACTTAAGAGTTGTAGAAGGGTTAACTGATCTACTTACACTGTGCTCAATAGTGTCACTTTCACTCCAAATGATACATGCAGTCACCAACTTCCATCCCGCCTATTCGAATGTGTCGCCACTTGTGAGTCCACCCATGCAGCTGCCTGTTCTGTGTGGATTGCACTGCCCCCGGATCCAGTTCTTGTAGCTGGTAGCTATAGCCATTCAGACAAAGCTTGTCTCCTTCCGACCCAAGGGATTTTGAACCTCCCACACCACATAGACATGGTATGAGAGCAACCGGCCTTTGATGACACTGTAAGTTATTCCCAGCGGTGGAAATCCAAATTGCCAGAGCTGGGGGCATGGGGAATCGAACCACCAACCCTCAGATTAGGAGTCTGACCTAGAAAAAAGTCAGACACTCTAACCACTCCGCCACAGAGAACGCCTGATATCCCGAAATACTGACAGAATTGTAGCTCAACACTTGCAGTGCTGCTCAAAATAACTCAGGAACTGCTCAAATGATTCGCAGAATGTAGACTGCTTTGCTTTTTTATCAATGATACTAAAACTTTGTATATTGGGGTATATCTAAAGCCAGCATGTCCTAACGCATTGGGATCCTTACTTGGTATATCTAAAAACCAAACTGTCCATATTGGGGTTATTACCTTATTTTGCTCTGCGTAAAACCTGTGTTTCCATATTTGGCTCTTCCTAAACTAATAGCGTCATTATTCAGCTCTTCCTTAAAACTTGCAAGTCCTTATTTGGATCTGAAAAAACCAGAGTGTCCTTATATTACTCACTACTTACTTCCGCCTACCACCCAACTTTGGGCATAGGCCACAAACAAGGGCTGTTCGTGATTCTGTAACGTTGTTCTTTTTTTCCGGGGTGGGGTTGTTGGCCCCATGCCCAATCCCCAACCTGGAGGACCAGTGGCTGCTCTTAGTCTGTCCTCTACCATGAGTCCTGCCCGGCTTGGTTAAACCTGCCAGGGGGCTAGCCCCTGCCGGTATAGCTCTCATGGTCACGGAGGCACACAAGCCTCCCCACCACTACAAGGTAGCAACACATTGGGGAAGTCCTTATATGGGTCTGCCTAAAACCAATGTTTTCTTATGTGGGTCTGCCTACAACCGGCATGTCCTTATTTGGGTCAGCCTAAAATGAACATGTCCTTATTATGGTCTGCCTAAAGCCAACGCATCCTTATTTAGGTCAGCCTAAAAACAGATTGTTCTTATTTGGGTCTGCCATACCAGTATGCCCTTATTCAGGATTGACTCAAATCAGCGTGGCTTTATTTGGGTCTGCCTAAATCCAGTGTTTCCTTATCTAGATCTACCTAAAACCAGCATTTCCTTATTTGGGTTTGCCTAAAACCTGCATGTCCTTGTGTGGGTCTGCCTAAGACTAGCATGTACTTATTTGGGTCTAGGTAAAACCACTGTCTCCTTCTTTGGGTCTACCTAAAACCAGGGTCCCATTATTTGGGTCTATCTAAAACCAGTATCTCTTTATTTGGGTCTACCTAAAACCAGGGTCCCCTTATTTGCGTCTACCTAAAACCAGTGTCTCTTTATTTGGGTCTATCTAAAACCAGAGTGCCCTTATTTGGGCCAACCTAAAACCAGTGTCTCTTTATTTGGGTCTATCTAAAATCAGAGTGCCCTTATTTGGGCCAACCTAAAACCAAGGTGCCCTTATTTGGTTCTGCCTAAAACCGGTGCCTCGGTATTTGGGTCTGCCTAAAACCAAGATGTCCATATTTGGGTTCGCCTAAATCCAGGGTGTCCGTATTTGGATACCCCTAAGAATACAGTTCTCATAAAAGATCATCTGCTCTCATTCATAGTTGTCACCAAAACCTGTTTAGCATAGCATCATTTCTATAACTATAATAACCTAATTAATTAACCGCGGTTAGTATCAGTATTAGCTCCAATGTAAACCAGCATTCCCTGGCTTCCACTGCATACACAAGCTGACCTCAAAGATGGCG
>CM059198.1:7119467-7311140 GCA_030323885.1 Branchipolynoe longqiensis | reverse complement strand
TATCAGCTACTCAAGCGATAAACCCTGCACACCACCCACCAGACCAACAACCATTTCCACTATTTCACATCACGTCTTGACTGACGTTCCCATGGTTCTCTCACCAACTGTCCCCTCATTTCAAATTCTAGAGGCGGTGGTACAATCGTTAAGAGCGCTGGCTTCCACTGTGAAAGGTTTGAAGTTTAAAACCTGGCTGAATCAAACCAATGATTTATCAAATTGATACTTGTCGCCACCTACCATGGCGCTTGGCATCGCTAGGATAGGGCAGTGAGTAGTTTGTTCCATGTCAAAATGATGCGACTGATTGGGCTATTGTGTCAGAGTGCTCTGGCGGCTTTGTTTCCCAGTGGGACAGCACTATAAAGTCACCATGATTGTGCACCGTCATCCGTCCTGATATGTCCTTATACAGTGCTAGGAGGTAAAACCAAGCCGGATAAGCCTATCTTCCTTTAAAGTCCAATTGTTTTGAGTTTCAGTCATTTTTCTGGGATAAATATATTAAATTGATTTGTATAATAAGCCTTATTTTAATTTGAAGTGACTTTATTTTAAATGGCTCAGTTTTGAGATTTTAGAAGTGCAAACATGTCAAATTAGTAAGCACACCAAATCTCTGACACCATAGGATTCAGCAGGAACATGTTCTATTAAATTGCCTCAAACGCCCTGTAAAATATTCCGATATTTGGCAAAGGGGGAATGCAAATGTTCTATTACTGATCAGTGTACGTGACCAGGTGCATATATATATGGATTGGTGGTGCCTGAGTGGGATGTAAATAGACATAGTGGTGCTGGCAGGTCTGCGTGTGATTGCACTCAAGGCCTAGCCCTTCTGCTGGAGAAGGGGTCACCCCACTCAAAAGGTCAAGGTTGGTGGTGTCCATGGGGCCATACAACTACTGGTGCTGAGCAGACAACTGGTATCCATGGAGACCAGGATTGCTGGATCCCTATTGGTAGGGCCAGGAATGCTCGATTCCCATTGGGTGAAGGAGGTGGTATGCTACTCTACAATGAACCCATGTAACTTCATCATCATCATGCTGTCGGTCGCGATGCGACAAAGACTGCTTTCATTACTTGACTGCCGCTCTCCATTTAGCTCTCTGCTGTGAGAGTTGCGTCCATGAGTCGGTCTTAATGTCTCTCAGCTTCAGGTTTCTCTTGATGGTATCTTTGAACCGGAGACGGGGGCGCCCTCTCTTTCTGTAGCCAGAAGACAGTTGAGAATAGAGGATCTGCTTTGGTAGCCTGTCTGATGACATCCTCATGAGGTGTCCAGTCCACCGGAGATTCTTTTTGATCAGAAGATCTTCCATAGAGGGCAGCCCCATCCGTTCGAGTATTTCCTTATTCGTCACTTTGTCCTTCCAGGTTAGCCTCATGATTGAACGCAGATGTCGCATCATGAAGGCATGCAGCTTTTTCACCTGCTGTCTGTACACTGTCCAGGCCTCGGCTCCGTATAGTAGGGTGGATAGCACGATTGCGCGGTAGATCTTACCTTTGACCCGAATGGACACATGGTGGTTGTTCCAGAGTCTCTGGCGTAGTCGGCCGAAAGATGCGCTAGCCTTGGCCATCCTCCTCTGTATCTCAGCATCAATGCGTCCATCACTTGATATTGTGCATCCGAGATAGGTGAATTCCGGAACAGAGTTCAGCTTGTTTCCGTCAACCATGATCTCCTCCTCTCGGGTTCTTGTAGAGTTGGGTTGGTACAGCACCTCCGTCTTCTTGATGTTAATTTTCAGGCCAAACTTCTTTGATGCATCGGAGAAAGCGTCCACTATTTTCTGGGTCTCTTCAGCAGAGTGGGCAACCAGTGCACTGTCATCTGCGAATAGTAGCTCTCTCACCAGTATCTGAGTAGTCTTGGTCTTCGCTCTGAAGTGTGCGACATTGAATAGGTCAGCGCTCTGTCTGGACTGTATATAGATGCCATCCCCCATGTCTCGGAAAGCCTCGTCTAGCATTGCTGATAGGAAGATGGAGAAGAGCGTGGGGGCCAGTACACAACCTTGCTTGACCCCATTGGTAACCCCGAACGATTCCGAGACTTCCCCTCCAGCACTAACGTTCGCCATCATTACCCCATGTAACTATATAAGCAATAAACCAGAGGGCTGGACTCTCTTCTATTATACTTTACTCTCTTCCTTTCTCTTTGTCTGTATTGTTTTCCTCATAGCCTACACACACAGCCACACATCCGAGTATTAGATTCTACAGTCCCTTCTATGTGGCGACAAATGATTAATAAGTGTATCAATATCTAAGTGAGATGTGTAGAATATAATCTACATACCTGTGTTGTGTTTGTAAATTTCATCCTTCATCGGACTATGCAGCTTTCATTATTTGGCCAACCTTCCTCCTTGACCCACTCCTAACCCCTGACCTCTCACTCTCCCCTCCCCACCTGAACCTTTTCCCTCTAACGGTAACATAAACAACAGTTTGTTTTATTTAACAAAGCCTCTAGAGCACATTGATTTTTATCTTCGGCTATTGGACATCAAACATATAGTCATTCTGACATATTTCTTTGGAGGAAACCCACTGCCGCCACATAGGCTACTCTTTCCGATAAGCACCAGGGGGTATTTTATATGCACTGTCCCACAGACAGGACAACACATAACACAGCCTTTGATGAACCAGTTGTGGACCACTGGTTGGCATGGTAACCTATGACTTACAATACTTTGATTCTGTGCTTCTGCCTTTTTTACGACAATGTTCATTGGATCGCTGAAGTCGTTGCATGGCCATAAACAAGCTGGTTTATCTTGTTCACTTACCAGACGCCCTGTATAGCTGTCAGCATCTCAGAACACCTATGTCATAGAAGTTGCCCGCAACCCACCAACCTACCCCCACTACATTTGCACCACCACCCTAGTGACCTCTTCCCATCTACGGGGCTCGATGCCAGAATCGGTAGAGCGCAGGCCTCGTGGGCGGAAGTTCAATACCTGATCGAGTCAAACCAAAAACTTACCAAATTTATACTTGTCGCTTCCTAGCCAGGTGCTCGGCTTCATTAGGATAGAGTAAGGATTGGTTGGCTAACTGCCAGGGTAATGTCATTGGGTCATATTGGCGGTTGCCTGAATTGCCATTTGGACAGCACTATAAAGTCGTCCTGATATGACCTTAGATGTTGCCAGGATGTAAAATTTCAATAACCAACCACTCCTAATCCCCGACCCACCCTTACCCACCTGATCCTTTTCCCTCCCATAGTAGCCTATCACTTACGTTAGTTCTGCTTTTTTTACGACAATGTTCATTGGATCGCTAATGTTGTTGCATGGCCATAAACAAGCTGGTTTATCTCGTACACTTACCCATCGCCCTGTATAGCTGGCAGCATCTCAGAACACATATAAAGTAGAAGTTGTCCACCACCCACCAACCTACCCCCACTACATCCGCACCACCATCACCCGTGCCACCTCTTTGCATCTACCAGACTCAGCAGACGAATCGGTAGAGGGCAGACCTCGCATTCGGATGGTCGGGCTTCCAATTCCCAGTCGAGTCAAACCAATGACTTACAAAATTGATACTTATCACTTCCTAGCCTGCTGCTCGGCATTGATGGGATATGGCAAGGACTGGTTGGTTCAGTGTCAGTATTATGTGACTGAATGGGATATCAGGTCATAATACTGGTGGCCTGGTCTCCCACCATGAGCACTGTCACAAGTTGATACCCGTCCGGATATGACCTTAGATGTTGCCAGGATGTAAAACTCCAATAACCAACCAACATCCGCACCGCCAGCACACGAGCCATCTCTTCCAGTCTTGTCACTGTACATCGCATCGACCAATAATTTGATGGTAAGCCAGATTGAGTTGGCTCGATGCCAGCATTTACAGGGTGCTCAAAGCCCAACTGACACTTTCCAAACTATACATTCGTAAATGTCATTTATCTTTAATTGCAATGCTATATTTTCAATAAGTAGCAATTAGAAATGCATTATGGGACATGTGATATATTAATAATCCATTATGATACATGTGATTCATTAACAATGCATTAGAGGACGGTTCTAAAATAATTCGTGGAAAATGGATATATTTACATTATATGTGGTACATATAATAATCCATTATGTGAGTATAGAAAACACAGAGGCATTATGGAACACTTCTAGAGCACTGCCCAGAGCGTGAGTGTGTAGAATATATATGCTATATAATCTAGTATGTGAATATTAATAATAAAGCTGGCCTTATAGGACAATTTTAAAGTACTACCGGGAGTGTGAATGTCTAGAATATATGTGCTATATGAGCCATTATGTGAATAGGAAAAAACAAAGGTGCATTATTGAACAGTTCTAAGGCACTTCCCAGAGTGTGAGTGTCTAGACTATATGTGATATATAATATATTATGTGACTATAAATAAGCAACTTGATTGTTATTTCCTATTTCACCAAACCACCTGTCCCGACGAAACTTACTCCTGACGCCGCCTGGAGACCCTTATCAGTACTACCACCAAATTTCGAACATCCCATATATCACATTAAGCAAGAATAAAGATACATAAGTTAATTATTATTAACATTGTTATACTCTGTAGGACCAATCACTGTTCCAGCATTGCCACCTGCGGCCCTCCTCACCTCCACCGGATGTTAGCATATGTCTGTCGCATTGTACTTTTATGCAGTCATGTTACCCGACCTTTAAGATTTCTGAAGGCACGACTAAGCCTGGTGACCTCACACCATGACGCTGATCCCTATCGCTGCGTCTCCTTGAGAAAAATGGCCACCGAGTACACACACATACACATACAGGTACATGTATATACGCGTCTACACGGTATTTGAGCCAGGGCTGAGGCTTAGTTCAGATGTTTGGGTAAAGGCTGTGGCTTAGTCGCGTCAAGGATACTGTTGGTGCGATACTGTGACGTCAGAGGAGGGATTTACGTTAGATCACAATAGATGCTGGAACCAGCCCTTGCAGGCCATGTGTATGCGCATAGCACAGACTGGTGCGCGCATGTCCAATGTATATTTGTAATATAATTTATTATATGAATATCAATTTGTGGTGCCCGCTTTATTATAATCTTTTTTTTTCCACCACTGCTTGTGTACTTCTTATTTAATATTGAACAAATCCTGTACTTGTCTATTTTTGCTGCGCAGCTGGGCGCCGGCACCACCTGTCCCGTCTCCGGTGCTTTGATATTTCCGCCATATTGTCATTCGCAGAACAATTTTAAACTATGTGTATATATATGTCATGGGGGTGATGAAAATGGGAAATATTGTGCCTAGAGCGAGACTCGAACATACATCATTTTGCATTCAGGGCCAGTGTGCTAACCATTACACCATATAGGCTCCCTGATATCACCACACTACCCACGCCTAGCTGTCTATGTGGCTCCTTGCCTGAGAGGTAAGTGCAGACTACTACACTCGTCCCCCAGGAATTGTAAGTCTTTTAATGCTTACAATTACATACAATCAGGCAATGCACTAATACATATACACAGCGTAGGTTCAACAACCATACAGCGTGTAGCTTGTACAGGATCCTGGTCACAACAACCAGTGTTGTGGACGTGATGAAAATGGGAAATATTGTGCCTAGAGCAGGACTCAAACCCATATCTCTTTGCATTCCGGGCCAGTGTGCTAACCATTACACCACCTAGGCTCCCTGATATAACCACACCACCCACGCCTACCTGTCTATGCGGCTCCTTGCCTGAGAGGTCAGTGCAGATTACTACTTATATATAGAATTAGGGGAGCTGCTTGTAACTAAACCTCCCACTCTCCAGGCAGCACCCCAGCCTCCAGCAACCCAATCTACAAAGGAACATATAAAAGGAGGTTACAGGAACAGTAGTTGAACACAATGACAAATAATAATAAGCAGGATCATTACATACATGAATAATATGTGCATAAGTGCTTGGTACCTCACACACACATAACGATATATATATATATATATATATATATATATATATATATAAACTTATCCTAGCTGAGGTGGAGAAGAAAGCGAAAGAGCTAAGATGGATTGAGAGAGTTTATTTTTCTCTTTGACAGGAAACTATAGCTCTATCGTATAAATAAAAAACTTTTCACAGCAAGTGATCTATACAAAGACTGAGGAATAAGTACAAAGAACTGCTGGTGGCGGTGCCACCGTAGGTGAATGTGCCGCAGCAAATCAATCTGAGTCTGTTAATGGACGATAACGGATCATAATAATAATAGGAAAATACCTCATACCGATGGTTTATACACGTATATAAATATACTAACTATATATATAGCGAGTAAGTGTCATGCGGAAGCCCAGGTTGGTGGGGGAGTGAAGGATGCCGGTACCCAGCTCACCCAGGAAAGGGGGGGTGTGTGGGTGGGGGGGGGGGCATATATACTCATTTGAACCCTTCATATAAATATATATATATATATATGTATATGTATTTATATATATATTTATATGAAGGGTTCAAATGCTGGTTGGTTTGTTAGTTGTTGGAGTTTTACGTCCTGGCAACAACTAAGGTCATACAAGGACTGGTAGCAACTTGTGACAGTGTACACTCATTATGAATTTATAGTGCTGCCCACTGGAAATCAGGCCACCCGCACCATGACCCAATAGCCCACTCAGTCACATTATCCTGACACAGAGTCTACCGGTCCTTGCCATATCCTATTAATGACAAGTGCCTGGCTAGGAAGCGACATGTATAAATGAAGCCTTTGACACTGTAGACCACAGCATATTAATAAGAAAATTAAACAACATGGGCATTAAATCCAAATCAATAAACTGGATAAAATTCTACCTAAACAACAGGCAGCAAAAAACTAAAGTAAATGGTATACTCTAAGACCAACAAACTGTCACCTGTGGTGTACCCCAAGGATCAGTCCTGGGACCACTACTATTTATACTATACATAAACGACCTAGAAAAATGGCTGGAGACAAGATGTCTCCAGCTATATGCGGATGACACTGTCTCATATGCAGAAGGAAGCACAGTAGAGGAGGTAGCAACCAAACTGAACAACCTCCTGCAGAACAGACGCCATCTGGACTGAAATAAAACTGTGAGTACCATGATTGAGCTGCAGCTGTCATTATTCCTATGATCAAATCATTTTGTTTGTGTGTGGCTTTATATGTTCGTTATACATTAAACTGAATCACTGTTAATTGTGTAGCTCGGGGGCGATTATATTTCAAGAGGGGAGATTTTATTTTTAAATAGGTTCGCCATGGGTGAGACAATTTTGAGGGGGCGATTCTAGTTTGTGACACCGGAAGCGGAAACGGTGTGAAGAGTGCTGGCCAATCGGGTGGACGGAGACATGAACTCGTCCCTCCATCTGAAGATGAATCCAAGGATTTTGATGCAGTGGGGCAGGATGCAGGGGGCATAAGAGGTAGGAGGAATGAGGGGCAGGGACATTGGGGTAGGGAGAAGGGGGCAGGAGGCAAGGGCAGGGGGCTTGGAGCAGGGACATAGGGTGCATTATATGACAGGGAGCAGGGGCAGCGGGAGGGGGGCAGGGAGCGGGGGTGAGGGGGCAGGGGGCAGGGGAGAGGGGGCAGGGGAAAGGGCAGGAAACATGGGGAAGGGCGAAGGGGAGATAAGGCATGTGATAGGGGCTACGGAGCAGGGAGCCTTACCAAGGGGCAGGGAGCATTACCAAGGGGCAGGGAGCATGACCAATGGGCAGGGGACAGGGGAAGGAGGAGGTGTGTCATTTCCACTAAGTCACGTGGAATGCAAACATTGTAACTGGTCCTTTATTGTCAATCTAAACAATGTTTGTACTTGTTACAAATATTAAGCGCGAGTGTTGTGTAGAGCCCCCCCGGATGGGGGGGGGGGGGTGTGAAGGAAGCCGGACCCACCCCACCCAGAAGGGGGGGGGGGGTAGTAGCAGGACACTTACAGAGATTATTACACGCGATAACAGTTGTATCACTATCCATATACATAAAGGCCGGCTACAGTACAAAGAAGGAAGGAAAGGAAGAAGTGGATTGAGATGATTTATTCTCTGGTATAGGGAATATTAAGCCCGAGCCTATAAAAGGAAATTCCTGGGCGTGAATGACAGTGTTGAGCATCTGTGGTCAGGTAAGATGGTGGTGGTGACGCCAGTGGTCACATGGCAAGGGGAGGGGGGGGGGGGGTACTCCGCACCAAATGATACAACGAATAGTGGTAAATAGAACAGTAATAATAATAACTCCCTTCCGTGCCTTTATACTTGCATAATGCTTATACATCACATATATATATGTGTGTGTGTCTATGTGTCTAGATATGGACTCCGCTGTGGCCAAATCTGGAACTACATGACTAGCCGATTGCATGTAGTAGAGCCTAGGTTAATGGCATATAATAAAATAGCAAGCGGAACAGAGGTAATGTCCTTGTTTCACTTCCCATAATATATTATAGCGACAGAATAAAGCTAAGATTCCATATACGCAGTATGCGGTATGTGAATGCGAATGCGAATGCGAAAGCAGACAAATATGGAAAAGCATGTAAACTCATTGTAGTGTTTCCATATGTCCGAATGTGATTGCAAATGCAAATGCAAATGCGTCAAGTGAATCGAACTATGGACCAATCAGTGTGAATGTCAATGCCAATGCCAATGCCAATCCAATGCTGCCCCATTTGCCATAGGAAACAACAGGAACATTGACTTTCCTTAACACATTTGTAGAAATAAATCCCGAAAATGCATTGGTATCTATGCTGCATACCTCATTCGCATTCACATGCCACATGCTCCATACCACATATGTGGAATCTTAGCTTAAGTCAGTACCTATATATATATATATATATATATATATATATGCTTTGTATAGATCAATTTGGGTATGTTCATGGTAAATGGGGCCAATTTGTTACATAAGGGTTAAACATGTAAAGGACAAATTAAATCAATTTAAAGCTGCATAATCCGATGAAATATCAAATTTTCAAACCAAACCAATTATCTAGATTTGATTTTACATATCTAACTTAGATACTGATGCACTTATTAAGCATTTGTTTCTGCGTAGAAGGCAATACTGAGTCAATTTAACAGAACCTGTTATTGCAGAAGTCTATGCTGTCAGAGTTTTGGCAAGCATTCCAAAACTAATTTTCCATGTTTGCACTCAAAATATCTCAAAAGTTTACATTTAAAATAAAAGTAACTTTGAACTAATGTAAAGTAGATACTAGTGATCGATCTAATAAATTTATCTCAGAAAAAATACAGAAATTCAACACCATCGGACTATGCAACTTTACTATAACCTGTCAAGGCTGAAACCAATGGTGTCAGAATTTTGACGCGCATGCCGACATTAATTTATCTTATTTTCATTTTAAATATCTCCAGAATTGCCTATCAAAATAAACGTTATTTCAAATTAAATTAAAGTATGTTATATCGACCAACCTCATAATAGGGTAGTAGTCCAAACATGAGCTCCACTACCATACGGTGGCAGCAAGGATTGCTCCCTCACCATTGCAGTTTACTGTGTTAGGTGGCGGTACAGTAGCCGCCGGGCAGCGCTGCGACAGGGCTGCCATCTACTGCATGCAGCTAGCATAAGCTCCACCAAGGAAGTTGAAGTGGGACCTGTCAGCGCAGAGGCAGGTCACTTGATCGTGGATGCCGCAGTTAGCGCAGGACAAATAAAGATGTGTAAGAAGCAAGCATACTCTTTCTCCTACTTGCTTGGGGGGTCTACTGCATGAGGGTCAAGTTCAAGGAGGCCAACAAAGGGGCCCCATCACAATTATATTTATCTGCAAAAATGGCAGAAATTCAGAATTGAGGGAGAAGGGAGCAATGATGAACTTACTAGCTAGATTGCATCAAAGACCCTATAATACTAACACGGCTCACTCAGCCTGTACTGTGTAATCAAAATGATCAAACCCACCCCTTGGTGCGCTGGTTGTTCTCTTGGTTAACCAGGTGATATATTAGATGTATAAATGTATATATGAATGTGAAAGGTGTGTGATGATGGCGATGCTGATGATGATGCTGATGATGATGTGTATTTGTTCATAGCAATTTCATATTGATGTGTATTCATATTTACCTATCTCATGTATAATATAATTGTATGTGTTTACATGTGAAACACCAACCAGCAGCTGGGCTATTCAAACCCACCACAAGGTGGCACTGCAAAATTTACATTACCATGGGAGAGATAGGGAGTGAGCCGTTTTAGTATTATAGGGTCTTTGATTGCATCTGAGAGTCTGACCTGAATGAAAATATTTTGCACCAATTAAATAACGATTAAATAAACTGGCAAATAATATTTATATAATTAAAGAAAACATTTGCAGATTTTATGCTTATGTGATTTAGGGAAATGATCTGGTGTTTGTGTTCTAGCAAAGTACCCCATAATTATGGTAACTGCTGCCTCATGATATCGCCGAGAATGAATGTATGCACTCAGTGTATCTATCTAAACCCCTGGTCAGCCCTCCTTCACCCGAGCACATTCCCCTCCCTCATCACCCCCCCACCACCAGAGCCCCCCCCCCCCCCACACACACACAGTGGGCATTGTGAGCTGCACTGGTGAGCAACAGAGGGGACCCTGTTGCTTGTAAACTGGGGGAGTAACCAGTAGAAGATATATTGGGGATCATTAGTGTCATGATTGTTATATATTGCACCTCATATCATGGTGGTATTGTTAAACTGGCAAACAATATTAATATTATTAAAGAAAATATGTGCGGATTGTAAATTTATGTGATCATGGAAATGAGCTAGTGTTTATGTTCTACCAAAGAACCCCTTAATTGTGCATGTTACGGAAAACCATGGGTAATTGAATGCGGATGACCGACGTCTTATGGCTGGCGCACACCTACCGTTTGTGCGCACCCACCTACCGTTTACGATGTAAAACTGCCCGTTTCGCGCACAAAAATCGCTAGGTGTGCGCCCCCCAGCGCACACCTAGCGATTGCGATTCGTGCATAAAACTCAGTTTTTAGTGCTAAAAGCGGCCGTTTACGATTGCGATTCGCGATTCGAAAAACGAATCGGCCCGTTTTCAGTTTTAAGCGGGTCGGGTCGGGTCGGGAGTTTTAGTGCGCGAATCGTAAACGTGGGTGTGCGCCAGCCATAACTCAGCTGGATACAAAGCATCTATTCTATTTATAGACTAAGGCCCGGCGCTGCACCGCCCCGCCACCTAGCGTAAGAATTCCATATTAACCAAATAGCCGCCGGTTTGATTCACTTTCGCCGTGACCGCGGGTCGTTCAACATCGTCTCTTAAGCCTTTCGTTCTGCAATTATAGTTATTGCTGCCTCATGACATTGGGTGAGACTGAATGTGTGCACGCTGTGTGTCTATCTCCCAAACTGAACCCAGCTCCTGGAAGCAGACACACCACATGACCCCCCCCCCTCCTGGCACCCGACCACATGTCCCCCCCCCCCACCAAATACACACACTGGACAGTGTGTTATGCACTGGAGAGCAGCAGGGGGGACCCTGATGCTTGCAAACAGGGGTGGGTGAGGGTTACCATGGTTATTGATTAGGACAGGGTGTGAGTGACCCAGGTTAGCACAGGATAAGGGAGTTGGTGAAAAACATACATTGTAGTAAGTGGTATTTTATTTAATTCTAATATGTGTTAGGACACTTTGGTGGTGAATGATGGGGTTGAGGTGTGGATGCATACAACTATTCATATAAATACATCCACAAATACATCTATGCATGTATAGATGTGTGTATATATGTATATATGTATATAGATGAAGAGTTCAGGCACAAAACCACGCAAACGCCAATCCAAAAATGGAGATAAACATTGTAATCAAACCTTTAAAATGTCAAGTGATCATATGAAAAGTGGAATTAGTGAGAATTAAAATTATTTTCATGTAGAAATATGTTATTTAAACTACATTTTTGGATTGGCATTTACGTGGTTTTGCGCCTGAACTCTTCATATGAAGGTACTCCAAAGTGATTTTTTATTTTAATGTTGCAGTGTTTAAAATTATATAGGTGTATATATCTTTTAAATCCAATTCCAGTGATATAAAATTATATAGATCCCTTGACAAGTTCCAAAATTATGAGGTTTTAAAAATTCATTTGTTCACCCTTATTTGTGCACATTTCCAAATTAGGGAAATTAGGTTTTCAAGGCCCCAACACAAAAGCTATGTTGCATATCATTTGGCCAATATTAAAGAATCTCACTCTCTATAGGACAAATAGCAGGCTCCATTCTTTTCCAGACAATTAGCTTTGCTATTCTTTCAGATATTTCATGCTAAACTTGCTAAATTCCTTAATTTCTACTGAATATCATCAGGATTAATGATAAATTCCTTGAAACATCATAACTTCTGTTCTACTTACACTATCACTCAATTTTGTATTCCAAAATAATCAGAATCAAAAGCTGCATTTGATAATACATGTTTTAAATTAATATGAGGCAACAACTAAAGTTCACTGTTATAGGCATTGCTAGCTGACTACAAGTCTAGGTTGCAAAGATATTAACTATATTAACATGATTAAACAGTTTCCCTCCGGCAACAATAGGCTTCAGAAATGCCTTTAAAGTTTGGCACCTTCCATACTCTAAAGTCATTGTTGATGGGTGCCACATCAAGCTTTTTTCTGCTGAAACAGAAGGTTCAATCAACACCATGTTTGTCGCTCTGGTGCAGGAGACAGGATGAGATGGTCATTTCTCAGACCAACCTTGCCGAGTATGATATAAATCTGAACCAAATATTGTTCTGGTTAGGTAGAGGAAGACTTGAGCTTTCTGATGATATAATTTTCAGGACAATCCTGATTAATTTTCAAGGAGAATGAACGTCTGAATGTTTTCAGTCCTTCTGTTCAATCAAATTTTCCGCTCAAAGACAGCCATACTTGATATGCTAATGAAGCCCAGTTTCTTCTCCATCTTTCAGTGGTGGTTATTTTTAGCTCAGATGAACATACTCAGCAAGGTAACAATTTTAGGGAAGGGAGTGGCTAAGACTGGATGCAAACATGGGCAAGGGAGAAGGAAGCACATCCGGGTCCAGCAATCTTTACCTACTTATTCAGGATAAAATATGATCTAAAATAATAATAATAATGGAACTGTAATGTTTTCTTGGTACAAGCAAACGTAATAGACATGGTAGGGTGTGGTGGGTGGGCCCTCGCCCACATCTATCCGAGGCTTATACCTCGGGAAAACAACAGTTATCCATCATCTATACCCAGGTAAGATTTGTCTAACTAATCTATTTTACCTCGGTATAAAGCCTCAGGCTAGCCACAGGCTAGCCGCAGGCTAGGGAGAACTTTACGTAAAATCATTTGTATCCTGTGTATTGTATTCTTTATTACATTTGTTACCTCTTTAAACATTTTGAGAAAACATTTCATGTTATGTTTTACACAGTATTAATGAGATTGAAATATTTTGTTTCTCACCTATGTCTTTGAGTAGACGTCTGGCGATTCCACTTGACTTTTCTAGTCGTTTGTTGTAATGTTTTGCAAACGATCTAGCGGTGTTCCAGCCTGCATATGCTAGGATTCGTTTTACGGAAATCCCTAGCAATCGCGCTTTTGAGACCACGGCGACTCGCATTGAATGAGACGCATATCGTTCCGTATTGACTCCTGCCAATTTTAAAACCGTAATTGTCCATCATGCGAGAGTATCTCGCGAAATGGCCTTGTGTGGCTTAATAAAGCTCACCAAAAGCTGTCTTGAATTTCATAATTCACTGGTCTTGGATATATTCACCCGTATGGCTGAAACTACACATAGTTTTGGATCCTCTGTGAAACTTGTAACGTTCACTGTAGACAGAGGATCTCCTGTGCGGTTAGATTTCAATAACTGTGTTAAATCAAGTGTAGCTTCTTTCCTATCTATATCCAGGCCATCCAGTGATAAAGTGACTATAGTCTGTCCTCTTTGGCCTGTCACTAATAAAAGTAGCATGGCTACTTTGAAACCTAACTTCTTAACATCTAAATGTCTGTTATGCGGCCATTGTTTGAAAAGTTTAAATACAACCGATACATCCCAAAACCGATTGTATTTAGGTTTGGGGGGTTACGTTCATAGATTGATCTTAGGATCCAGTGGATCACTTGATGTTTACCCACTGTTTGGCCATCTATTCGAGGGAGAATAATGGACAATGAACACCTGGCTGCATTACTAGCCCCAAATCCTAGGCCTTCATCTTCTAACATGCGCAAGAACCTTGCTATCTGAGATATAGAGGGATTCATAGGTTTAACCTTCTGTATCAGGCAATGAACTCCCCACTTCTTTAAGTAAGTTGTGTACATCTTTACTGCGCCTTTCCTCCATGCATGTGAAACTAATCTTTGTTGAGTAATTTTATCCAGGCCAAATTGTTGTAAATATTTATTTAAATAAGGAATGCTAGCAGCGGAGTTGTCACCATGTCTCCATGGCGTGTCAATGGGCCTTGATGTGTTAGATTTCCTGGGGATCTTGGGAATCGTAGGCAGTCTTTGGCTGTCGACACTATGGCTGGTAGCCATAGTTGTGTGTCCCATTTGTGGACGATCAGAATTGCGTGAGTTTTGTCCATTCTGATTTTCCTGGCCACTCGGCTGATAATGTTGAATGGGGGGAAAATGTAATAAAATTCATTTTCCCAAATAAGAGAGAAAGCATCTACCTGCCAAGCATTTGGTTCTGGACGCCACAAAACGTAATTTTGTAATTTATAGTTATTTCTGGAGGCAAATAAGTCAATATGTGGTCGACCCCATTTTTGTTATATGTTTTTGAAAATATACGTGTTTAGGGACCATTCCAAATGATCATGGAAATGTCTACTCTTTTTGTCAGCTAGGGTATTTTGAACCCCTGGAATATGTGACACTGTTAGCCAGACTTGGTTTTGTTGCACCCAGTCTTTTTCGCTATGTTATTGCATGGTTTTGACTTTGTCCCCCCCATGTTCCGTACATAAGCCATAGCCATCGTATTGTCTGTTAGAATTCGAACATGATCTCGTGGCACTCTGACTAAGCTTGCTAATCCTAAATAAATGGCTCTTAATTCCAGGACATTAATATGATCAGAAATTTCATTTTGTAACCATCTCCCTCCTGTCGCTACATCGTTTTGATGTGCTCCCCAACCTTCTAGTGAAGGGTCGGTTGTGACTACCATGTTGGGTTCTCCCATTCTAATGGGATTGGGAGAGTTATGAACATGTTCAAACCACCAGGTGATATCCTGTAGTCCTTCGTCGGAAATGAACATTTTCTGTTCGAAGTTCCCTTTAGTGCGAGCTAAAGCCAAATTCTTATCTATTTCTAGGGACTTTATGTGGGCCCTACTATATAGAATAGCAGGAGCATACGCTATCATTATACCGATAAGGATGGCGACCTGCCTTATCTTTGGCCTAGTTAACTCGACCAAGCGGGTCGCTGTATCTAGAAACTTCTGGAGTTTCTGTTTCGTAAGCCAGACCGTCATTGTTTTTTTATTAACAATAAACCCCAAGCATTTAAGCTTGGTTGTCGGTTTAAAAACTGACTTGTCTTTATGAATATAGAAGCCCAAAGTCGTAAGCAGTTGGCATAGATCGTTGACTGCGTTTTGACACCCTTGAAATGATTGTGCCATAATAAAAGAGTCATCAATGTATGGGAACATAGTATGTCCTTTCCTAGCCATTACTGAGAAAACTGGCTTTAATAGCTTTGTAAGCAGATGAGGGGTGCAAGCCAACCCATTCGGCATACAGGTAAATTGGAAAAGTTGGTTATTCCAAATAAATCTCAAGAACTTTCTGTCTTCTGTGCATATAGGAACCGTGTAGTAAGCGTCTCGTAAATCAACACTGGCCATCCAGGCTTCTGGTGTAACCAAATCCATGGCAGTTTCTAGGGAGAACATTTTAAAATGTTGATATTCAATCATTTCGTTTAATTTAGTTAAATCTAGGATCATCCTAATTTCTCCATTGGGCTTGGGCCTAGACAAAATATAAGAAATAGCTCTATAATACCTTTTGTTTCGAAAAGAGACACCTGGTTCGTTAACGCTTCTTTTTCTATGTCATTGAACTTATATGGGAAAGGGATTCGTTTCTGTTTAGGAATTTTAGTAAAGGGAATTTGTACTGCATTAACTATGTCCAAAATTTACCTATCATTTGTTATTTTACACCATTCATGGAAATGTGTATTAATGTTCCCTGCATTAAAATTCCTTACATCTGTCTGTGTTTCCTCCATCACCATGTTTGCCGTCACTGGCGCCGGAGTCTGCGTTGCAGTTTCTATTTGTTCCCTGGTCGTGGGAACAGGTGTTTGGATGTGAACTCCCATCTGAACGGGCAGTTCCCGTCATTCCACCCGAATGCCTGTCGGTTTCCTCTTCCCCTTGCCCTTGGTTGGAAGCCATAGGAGGTGCCGGAGCCCCCTGCTCTTGCTCCCCCGCGGTTGCAAAAATCCGCCTGGGGTTTGCGAAACCTGGAGGTATCATCCGGTTTCCCTCTCGCATCCATGTTCTTACCACTCTTTGCCTCTGCCTCTACCTCTTTAAAGAGGTAAGGGAGTTGCCCTCCGAACATTTTAGTCTTGTCGAGTGGCTTCCCTTTAACTGGCTTGGGAGCGAGGAACAATGTGTACATCTTCCCATCGTTGTCAATGAACTTCTTTGATCTAGCTACCTCTTTCCCAGCATCTGTCGTGACTGTCTTAAAGACGTTTTTGTATCGTCGGTAGCTCAGGAAGTTGCTAGCTGCGGTAAGCAGCACGATTTTCTTGTCCATCGATCGAGCTAGCGAGGAGAATTTATTCTCTGTTTGCATCGTATTAGCTATGGGTGCTACTGACGTCAAAGCTCCTAGGACTGCTTTATGCACGGTGAACAGTACGTTTTCAAACTTCCGTCTGTCATCGTTCAAACATACTCCTGAATCCATCTCCTTGACTACTGTATTCGGAATCCCTTTGATTCCCGAAATCTGCTCGGTCAGTTTGGTGATAACTTCTGCCGGCTTAAAGGTATTAAAATGCCCTTTAATCGTGTCTCGCATCATAGTTGTCGTGCATACCTTTTTTGCCTTTTGCTTCACGCACTTCTTGCGGACTTTTCCACCAATTTTGGCGTACACTCCTACTCTTTCTGTGTCGGAGTCGGACTCGGTGGAAGATGAGTCAGAAGAAGAGTCTGACGAAGAATGTTTCTTCTTCTTTTTGCTCTTCTTCTTGCTCTTTTTGACACACTTGGATTTGCTTGCCTTGGTGAACTCGTCACCAGACGAGCTAACCGGTTTCTTACGCTTCTTTGGTGTTGGAGCCTTCGGACTAAAGACCTCATCCGCTGAGTCTGTGTCTTCTGGATCAGAGTAATCCTCCCAATCCGAATCGAGGATGGGGAGGGACGGGCCCTTAGCCGGGCGCGCATTTGGCTGAATCTGTTGTAGCTTCAACTCCAACATTTTACTTATCCGGGCTTCTAGGTCAATATAATGTCTATGACCAGACGGGATGGTCGAATGAGTTGAGCGTCCATAACCCGTTTTGGTAGATCGTGGGATTCGAACCCTGGTCGAGACAAACCAATGACTTAACAATTTATACTTGTCGCTTCCTAGCCAGGCACACCCAATTATTAGGATAGGGCAATGACTGGTTGGCTCAGTGTTGGGATAATGTGACTGAGTGGTATATCAGGTCATGGTGCTGGTGACCTAGTCTCCTATTGGGGCAGCACTATGAAGTAGCCATGAATGCACACTGTCACAACTGTGTACCTCTCCTGATATGACCTTAGATATTGCCAGGACGGAAAACTCCAACAACTAACCGATTATGATCTATAAACAACACAACTCAGACAGGTTATATATATGCATGCTTTCTAATCAAACAAATGGCTAAGTACAGATCTAAAATGTAGTTATTGAATCTCACTGACATTTAAGCTCTGGTTCACCGATGCCCCACACCATTCCCCTCCCCTCCCTCCACCCGCCCCTTCCCTTCCCCCTCCCTCCACCCTCCCCTTTCATTTCCCTCTACCTCCGAACCGTCCCTGTCCCTCCCCTCTCCCTCACCCGCCCCTTTTGCTTCCCCTCCCCCACCCGCCCCTTCCCCCTCACCACCCCTTTCCCTTCCCCCTCCTCCAACCGCCCCTTTCCATTCCCCCCCACCCGCCCCTTCCCCCCGCCCCCCCCCTTTCCCTTCCCCCCAGTCACACTTTCACCCCCTACTCCTGGCACTCGCCACTCCCCTCCCCCCTCCATCCCCCTCCCCTTACCCCACCTCCCCCTATATCCGATGAGGATGCTTGCCAGCTCCAGGCTGGACAATGCAATAACATTGCGGTTATTTAAACAGTCGGCCCCCTGGCGGCCAATGGAGGTACCAATAATGTGGGCAGGGTGACCAGTGAACACTAAGCAGGGACGACACCCGGGAGAGGTGGGCTGTGCAAATCCGGTTGTGTCGACGGGGTGAGGAGAGTGCCGCGCCGGGCACTGCGTTTACTCAGACCCTGAACAGTTCAGACATCATACACCCAGGGAGGATGCAAGGAAGGGGACTGTTAATTAAGGAGACGGTGGCTGCCAGAGCCAGAGCCATAGCTAGAGGCAGAGCTAAACTAGGTTGGCACGCGACCAAGGTGAGGACGATCACTGTAGAAAGAAATAAGGAGTTTGCAGTCACTATTAGTTACTCTAGATAAATATGTAGGAGATGGTGATCACTATAGACACTGGACCAAGGAGAGCGTGGTCACTCTAGATAAGGAGATGGTGATCACGATAGACACCAAAGCAATGAGATGGTTGCTTGGTTGTTGGAGTTTTACGTCCTGGCAACATCTAAGTGCCCCGCTGTGACCTGCGTTTACTCATACCCTGAACAGTTCAGACATCATACAGCCAGGGAGGATGCAAGGAAAGGGCCTGTTAATTAAGGAGACGGTGGGTGCCAGAGCCAGAGATAGAACCAGAGCTAAACTAGGATGGCACGCGACCAAGAAGAGGGCGATAACTGTAGATAGAAACTAAGGAGATAGTGGTCAATATAGACATTGTATCAAGGAAAGGGTGGTAACTCTAGATAAATACTTTCGTGAGGGTGATGAAAATGGGAAATATTGCGCCTAGAGCGGGCCAGTATGTTAACCATTACATCACCTAGGCTCCCTGATATCACCATACTGCCCCCACATACCTGTCTATGCGGCTCCTTGCACTAGAGGTCAGTGCAGACTACTACACTCATCCCCCTGAAAGTGTAAGTCTGTTAACGCTTACAATTACATACATACAGGCAATACACTTCCATATCCATACACAGGGAAAGTTCAACAACTATACATCGCACACCTTGTACAGGATTCTGGTCATGGCGCCAGTGTCATGGGGGTGATGAAAATGGGAAATATTGCGCCTAGAGCGGGACTCCAACCCACATCTCTTTGCATTCTCGATCAGTGTGTTAACCAGTACACCACCTAGGCTCCCTGATATCACCATACTGCCCACACCTACCTGTCTATGCGGCTCCTTCCCCGAGAGGTCAGTGGAGATCACTACACTCGTCCCACTGGAATTGTAAGTCTTTTAATGCTTACAATTACATACATTAACGAAATGGTGATCACTATAGACACTGGACCAAGGAGAGGGTGGTCACTCTAGATAACATTAACAAAATGGTGCTCACTATAGACGATGGACCAAGGAGACAGTGCCACTCTAGATACAAACTAACAAAATGGTGCTAACTATATAGACCCGACCAAGGAGAGGGTGGTTACTCTAGATAAGATTAACAAAATGGTGATCACTATATACCCTGGACCAAGGAGAGGGTGGTTACTCTAGATAAGATTAACGAAATGGTGATGGTTATTGATGATGGACCAAGGAGAGGGTGATCACGCTAGATAACATTCATAAAAGGGTGATCACTATAGACACTGGACCAAGGAGAGGGTGGTCACTCTAGTTAACATTAACAAGATGGTGATCACTATAGACACTGGACCAAGCAGATGGTGGTCCCTCTAGTTAACATTAACAAAATGGTGATCACTATAGACACTGGACCAAGGAGTGGGTGGTCACTCTAGATAACATTAACAAAATGGTGATCACTATAGACGATGGACCAAGGAGACAGTGCCACTCTAGATACAAACTAACAAAATGGTGCTCACTATATAGACCCGACCAAGGAGAGGGTGGTTACTCTAGATAAGATTAACGAAATGGTGATCACTATAGACCCTGGACCAAGGAGAGGGTGGTTACTCTAGATAAAATTAATGAAATGGTGATGGTTATTGATGATGGACCAAGGAGAGGGTGGTCACTCGAGATAACATTCACAAAAGGGTGATCACTATAGACACTGGACCAAGGAGAGGGTGGTTACTCTAGATAACATTAATGAAATGGTGATCATTATAGACACTGGACCAAGGAGAGGGTGGTTACTCTAGATAACATTAATGAAATGGTGATCATTATAGATGCTGGACCATATAGAGGGTGGTCACAATAGATGCTGGACCAAGGAGAGGGTGATCACTCTAGATAACATTAACAAAATGGTGATCACTATAGACACTGGACCAAGGAGAGGGTGGTCACTCTAGATACAAACAAATGAAATGGTGCTCACTATAGAGACCCGACCAAGGAGATGGCATTAACTCCAGATTTAAAAAAAAGGAAATGCTGATCACTATAGATACCACACCAAGGAGATGGTCGTCACTCGAGATAAATACTAAAGAAATGATGATCACTATAGACACCAGATCTAGCAGAGGATAGTAACTCGAGGTAAAAATGTACATAGACATAGTCTCGTAGTCTGATGTTAAATATATTTATTATATGTATATAATTATAATATATAATTTGGTCAACCAGTCGGGATGACTAAATGAGTTAGAGCATCCGTCTCCCATGTTCGTAGATCGTGAGATCGTGGGTTCAAACCCCGGTCCAGTCAAACCAATGACTTAAAAATTTATACTTGTCACTTCCTAGCCAGGCGTTCGGCATAATTAGGATAGGGCAAGGAGCAGTGGAATGAGGAAGACCAATCGTCCGCAATTGAAATTCCCCCTGCTTAAACAACTAATGTACCAACAGATATAAAATTGGCGGTACTGCTTTTCCATTATTTACTCCCAAAATTATTACTATTTATTACTTCCTTACTCGCATTTATTGACCGTGTATGTTCTAGTTGCCGCTGGCCAGTTACAGTCTGCCGACAGTGGCGCCACCACCTTCACTTCCGGTGCTACTTCGCGCCGCGTCAACTTATTCACCATACAATGTTTTAGCTTTATTATGTACTGTATGGCTTGTTTTCTCGGCCAGAGCCACAAGACAAATAAATGGCTTCCGTCACAGCACCTAGTCTTGATGGTCCTTTTCTATTTACAGCTTGGAAGAACAGCGCCAGGACCGTGCGTGAAACAACGACGAAGTGGCGCCGTCTGACGGATCAGCCGGCACCGTCCTACAAACGTTAGATCAATTAGGACGAGAGGTGGCGGCACCGAGCGGGAAGTGGGTGAACGATGACGCCTTTACCCATCAGCATCGCCACCCCCAGGAGGCAGTCTGCGCCTTGTTACAGGATGGGGGGCATGTGTGTGTGGGGGGTGGGGGGGGAGTGAAGCAGTGGGTGGGATGTGGCGGGGAGGTGGGGGGTCTATATGGATGGGGGACAAATGTTGTTTTTGAATTTATATTGTATGTTTTCATTTCAAATATATTTAATACTAGCCACTCATAACCTGTTGGTGGGGGAAGTGGGGGGGGGGGGGAGAATGAAAGGTGGGGGTAGGTGAGGGGTAGGTAGGGGTTAGGTGATGAGGTGGTATGGAAGCGAAAGGGTCTATGTTGGGTTTTTTTTCTTGAAGAGTTATACTGCATATCATGGATAAGTCTGAATATACTTGTTTTCACCATTAGACAGTTTGTCGATAGAAAGTCTGAGCCTACACTTTTACTGACAAAATGGATTTTTAACCTCCCACACCACATAGACATGGTATGAGAGCAACCGGCCTTTGATGACGCTGTAAGTTATACACAGCGGTGGAAATCCAAATTGGCAGCGGTGGGCGGGGGGGGACATGATTGGTTGTTTGTCTGGAATTTATTTTAATATGTTTTCACTTCAAATATATTCAATATTAGCCATCATAATTTGCTGGTGTGGGGAAGTGGGAGAGGTGGGGGAGGTGGCATATGTACGAAAAGGTATATGTAGAGAGGGGACGCGCGTTGGTCTAGAATTCATTTTCTATCTTTTCATTTCAAATATATTGTTCTCGATAAAATGCAACGGTAGGTCCTAAGGGCCAGCCAGAGTCTTAGGCTCGATCCATAATACTTCTGTCTTGTCGCCTACTTGTTGCGGAAGAATTTGTTAAAATAATACTAGTATATTTCTCTTCCAGTATATCATTCCTAATTAAATAATAATCACAAAGCACAATCTATGCACGTCCTCTAGACCCATTTATCTGTTTTGCATATTCTGATATTCTAAAAGATACACTGGTCATACAATACATATAAATGAAGAGTGTATGCGCAAAACCACACAAACCTGACATAAATTGTGCGTGTCCAAAAATTGACATAAACATCGGAATAAAGTCTTCAAAACGATTCTTTTTTTTAAATTCTTACTTTTTTGTGCATTGCTCCATAATAATCTCGACATAAGAAAATGGAATTATGTCAAATTGATATTATTTTCAGATACAAATATTTTATTTAAACTGCATTATTGCGTTGGCATTTACGGGGTTTTGCACCTGAACTTGTCAAATGATTGCATACATTCTTATTATTTATGGCTAGAAAAAAACCCATTACAAAACCTTGTTGACAGACGTTCTAAATGTTGGGTCACGTGGGTCTTACTGCTGGGTCACGTGCAGCTAATGTCCCCAGACACTGCACCACATTAGCGAGCACAGTTTTACAAACAAACCCTGCATAAAAGTGTATATATCTACATATGTAAACCGAGGGTTTTTTCTTGAAGCCCTGTGGACCCTCTCTCCGCACATACAGGTCAATCAACCACATGTGTTAAGGCCCTTTGAGCAAAAGTCGCCCGTGTGTCCCTGAGGAGCACGCCATTCCGTCATTGAACTTGAAGGTGACAACTTCACCAATTGTGTTTAGCCTCAAAAGGTGCTAAGCTATATGGGACAAAACTGTGTCCATAGTAACGATCAAAACACTATCTACTCATGCATTTGCTCAGGATAAACTGATTTGTTTTTTTACATGGTGTTTCATAATCCCAATAGAATACATATTGATTTGAAGCAAATGTCCTTGTGTTTTCAGTGTAACCGTTTCTGTGCTGTTTTGTGTCAATCATTAATATGGACGAAAACACGAAGAGCTAGCACCTTTTGAAACAGGCTCATATACAGTAGAACCTCTCTAAATCGACCGACCATTGGACCGATTTTAGGCGGTCCATTTAGAGAGATGGTCGGTTTAGGGAGTTGGAATATGGTTGCAATGGTATTGTTGGGACCCAAATAAAGCGATCGATATATGGGAGTGGTTGGTCTTGGAGGTGGTCGGTTAGAGAGGTTTTACTGTAGGTGTATGTGTCTATATGCACACTAAATAGGGTTACACGCATTATTTATAACAGGATTGGGAAGTTGTGTTCTTTAGAAAATAAATATGTATATGTATGTGTGTGTATATATTTTTATATATATATTTATTTATATATATAGTTATAGATATTTTTATATTTATATATATTTATATAGTTATAGATACGTTTATATTTATATACACATATATTAGATATGTATGGATATATATGCATAGATATCAGTCATATTAATATATATATATATATATATATATATATGCATTAAGTGAGTAGGAAAGTGAGCAGGCGAGTGGTGGCGCCTCTGTCGGAGTTGAAGCCTGAGCAGTAGATGAGTAGTCCGAGGCTCAACCACCCGATTACTGGTGGGTGGGTGTTAGGAGATTATAGAATTCGGGGGTGTTATGTTTGTATAATTCCTATACAGATTATATATATGTATGGATATATGGTAAGTTTCGCCGATGTTCTCTGTGGCGGAGTTGTTAGAGTGTCTGACTTTTTTCTATCTCAGACTCCTAATCTGAAGGTTCATGGGTCGATTCCCTGCGCCCCCCACCTCTGCCAATCTGGATTTCCACCACTGTGTATAACTTACAGCATCATCAAAGGCCAGTACTGTTGCTCTCATACAATGTCTATGCAGTGTGGGAGGTTAAAAATCCCTTTACTCGGTAAAAGCGTAGACTTGGCCTTTTTGTTGACAAACTGTCTAATGGTTAAAATAAGTCTGTTCAGACTTATCCATGTTAGGCAGTATAAATCTTCAAGAAAAAAAACCCTTCACTATAGCACAGTATGGTGTAGCCACCTAGAGGCGACACAGTGAACTGTTGTGTTGGTAGTCACGTGTTTGTGGTTTTATGTTTGAATGTTACCTCCTGGGTGAATCATAGCATGTATGTATCCCCTCTGGGGCCGTAATCGATTAACACGACCCGGGTGACTCGGGTCACCCAAGTCGTCCAAATTTCAAATAGAACACTGCGAGTGGAGTCAACAAATACACGTGCCGTGTGCAAAACAACCCGACCCCAGTAACCCACCTCTTGGCTGGGGTTTGCAAGGAGCGATGACATCACATTGGTGCTGGTACCGTCCTGCAGGATAACAGCCACCGGTACCAGTCATACACATTTTTTTTGGTAATAACATAGATTAATGAAATGGAAATATCACTAAACTATACCATCATACAAATATTTAAATCATATTTTGCTGTAATTATATCAGCTAGTAAAAAACAAAAAAAAGGGCCACCATTTTGTTCATCCCGAGCATGGAGAAGCGTATTCGATTCTTTGACCCGAGTCTGCAGGATGTGCGCATGCGCCAAAAAGTGGCTCGGGTGACCAGAGTCGATTAATCGATTACGCCCCAAGAGTTTGCTTGAATTATCCGTGTATGTTTATATATTTTATTTTTCATTTTTTTCTCAATTCACATCTTTATCTAGTCGAGAAGTGCATTTAGCTCCCTTTTGATTAATGTATATTTTTCTATTATCACTGACCTTCTTTCTTCTAGTCTATTTCCATTGCATTCCATTCCCTTGTGTCCATGTACTCACTGCATCTATCTCCATCTTAGATAATGTTATATATATGTGTCTATTGTCCCTCTACATCTTTGTTCTACTCCCAGTGCATTCCCAGTCCCGTCCTGATATGACCTTAGATGTTGCTAGGACGTAAAACAACAACAAACAAACAAACAAACAGTGCATTCCACCCCCATTCTTCCATGTACTCAGTGATTCCATCTTGATTAATGTTCTATATGTGTCTATTGTCCCTGAACTTCTTTGTTCTACTCCCAGTGCATTCCTCCCCATTTCTTCCATGCACTCAGTTCATCCATCTTGTTTTTTGTTCTTTTTGATGTTTCTATTGTACCTATACTTCTTTCTTCTACTCCCAGTGGACTCCATTGCCTAGCTTTCATGTACTCAGTACTCAGCTCAGATGTTGTGTTTTTGGCTCAGTTTATTATCCGTCTGCTGAGTATCGGCTGAGTGTTTGCCTACAAACACTTCCCAGGGTTCCTCAGCGCTCAGACCGGAAGTGACCTGGCTTACTCCTGGTACTTGTTGACTTTTCCACCAACATCCTGCCTCCTGGTGTCGGGTTCAAGAACAACACCTCCAGGCATGACTGTTGTTGATGGGTTGTTGGGTGTTTTTTTTGGTGTTTTTTTGGGGGGGGGGTTACAACTTTTTTATTTTACTTTCCCGATGTTGTGTATGTGGTTTTTTGTCTTCTTTTTCTGTCTTTCTTTCTCTGTCTCTTTATCTTTTTTCTGTTAGTGTTTTAGTAATTTTTGGTATTTCTACTCGCTGTTGTTTTCATTCTTTGCTCTTTATTTAATCTTCATTTATTGTCTTCTATTATTGGTCTTCTTTTGGGGGGCTTCAGTTTTTGTTGTTTCATTTTTGTCTTTTTTGTGGGTATTATTTGTTGTTGTGTTTTGTTGTCTTTTTCTTCTTCTTTTTGTATGTCTGAGTGTCTTTTCTTATCTTCTTTTTTCTGTTTGTTTATACGGGGAGAGACTTCCGGTGTGCGACTGCCTCCACCAATGATGCTTAGTGCTTTGTGCTGACCCCGGTGTGTGTGGTGTTGCAGGTAAAAATGGTGATGCAGCTAGGGTGGAGGGGGGGGGGGGAGGCGTGGGGGGGGAGGAGAGGGGAAGGGCAGCGGAGAAGACTTGAAGGAGCAGCATTGGGGAAGGGTGTGGGGGGGGGTAGGAAGTTGGGAACTTTGGCTTCGGTCAAGATTTGCCACTACAAGGCAAAGTTCTTCGTCGTTTTCTTTGAAGGGCACCCGATTTATGGAAGTGGTAATTTTAGTGTGATATATATTTAAGAGATTATTGCAAAAAGATTAAGAAGAAGAATAAGAAGAAGAAGAGGGAGAGTCTGGTTGCAATGTGAAACTAGGCCTACTGGGCTGGATAGAACGGGAGTATTACCATGTAGAATATTTCAATATCGGTATGTTTATACATTTTGGGGAATACACGATTTCCGCGACTAGTATGACACTTGGTGATAGGCAACAACACTTGTGTTGTGGGTCGACAGTGTGTCACTGTTTTGTTTTACACTGACGATCGAGCTTTTCAATCAATCAATGAATAGGATTCGGCTATAATTATCAAAAATGATTCAAAAGTGGTAAGTATATTTTCTCTATGAAACCACATTTGTGCCGAAAAGACTGTGAGTTGCTCAATATGAAGCCAGTGTTAACAAATCCTCAATTGCCTCTCCACAGACTCTGTGACCCAAAAGTCCAGTCTGGATTATGCTCTGCACATGCGTCGCGGAAATCGTCTATTGATGAATATTATTGGAATGTAATAAATATCAGGGAATATGCTTATTGGCTGCGGCTCGCCGTGAATATGGACTATGCTGCGGACACGGTGTAAAGCAACCACCAATCAATCAATCATATTGGCTTGGATTCATAAATTGAGCCATAGCAACAAATGCACTGAACCAGGATCTGGTGGGTGTCCATGCATGAGTGACTCATGATGGTTGTGACACATGAAGCATGTGGGAGGTACAGTGTCCACCTGTGAAGGTGTGGGTCATCTGATCGATCCTGCTCAGTGGACACATTTGCGGGTTGGACTATTTTCCGTTCCAACCAGTAGTCCACAACTGGTTCATCAAATGATATGGTATGTGTTGTCCTGTCTGTGAGAAAGTGTATATAAAAGACCCCTTGCTGCTTATCGGAAAGAGTAGCTTATGTGGCGGCAGCAGGTTTCCTCCAAAGAAATATGTCAGAATGACCATATGTTTGACATCCAATAGCCGATGATATGAAAATTGATGTGCTCTAGATGTGTCATTAAATAAAACAAGCTATACTTTGGGGGTGGTGCAAGAGCTGAGGCACCAACCAGCCTCTGGTGATAACACAGTATCGACGGTGATATCCGTTACAATGTTGGGTGTGATGAAACTGATATCAGACCGACTTATCAAATATTACTTATATATATATACATCATATTTCCCTATGCCTAGGTATGTTTTAAAATACATTGAAATCTCCGCTGATCAAACTGTCTAATTCTTAAACTTTAAGGTTATGCAATAAATTGGCCTCAGAAACATTCTCATTCACATTCTATACCACACGGGATGGCCAAATAAGTTAGAGCTTCCGTCTCCCGTGGTGTTAGATCGTGGGATCATGGGCTCGAATCCTGGTCGAGTCAAACCAATGATTTAAAAATTGATATGTCTTGCTTCCTAGCCAGACACTCTGCATTACTAGGATAGGACAAGGAGCAGTGGAATGAGGAAGACCAGTCGTCTGCGACTGAAATTTCCCATGCTTATACAACTAATGTACAAAAAAAAAGAAATAAAATAGAGTCTCAAGTTTCAAACCTCACATCGGGTAATAGTTCCTTAAAATAATGTCTTTATATCTCTTCAAATAGGTTAGGAGACATTAAGAAATTTAAACCTTAGTTGCAATTTGCACCAATCCTAAGATTGTCTGTCTTTTCATGAATACTTGGATATTAAAAACTTTCGAGAAAATACCTCTGCGATGATTGGCAGCCATGCCTGGTCTAACTCATTATGTTACTACTAAAACAGCTTCAGTTACTCCTCTCCAGTGTGGTGAGTAATGTATTAACTGATGCTTCACCACGGGCTCCAGTGTAGTTTTACTACTAGCAATGCTTCCTTGTGCTACCCCCCCCCCCCCCCCCCCCCCTCACGCTGTATCGAAGGTACATGGGTGGAGCGATAATGGAGGGGTCACTCTGTTGTGGCTAAAGCTAAGATTCCTTATACGCGGTATGCGGCATGCAAGTGCGAATGCTGCAAAAAAACGAAAAGCATGTAAATGAATAGTGGTGCTTCCATACGTCCGAATGCGAATGCGAATGCGGCAAATGGATCGATCCATGGACCGATCGGTGCGAATGCGAATGCGAATACTGCTGTGTTTGCCATAGAAAACAATAGTAACTTTGATCTTCCTTCACAAATTTGGAGGAAAAACCCCAAAAAATGTCATGGGTAACTGTGTGGGTGTGTATGTTCGTTTAACCATCCACCAGCACAAAAAGTAAACATCGCCTATTGGGGGTTGGCATATATCTATGTCACATATTCCACATTCGCATTCGCATGCACCATGCCGCATACCGCGTATATGGAATCTTAGCTTAAATGGTTCATTGTCCAGTTGTAACAAGCATGCGGCCTAGGGCAGGAGGGTAAACGATTTGCTTGTTGGGGTTTTATGTGCTGGCAACATCTTAGAACATACCAAGCACCTATAGACATACCTTGCAAAATCAGGCCCATTCCACTCTCCTTTGGACATGCCTGTCAAACTTCTGTACATTTCAGTCTTCTTGAAACAAGCCTTTCAAATGTATGTCCATTTCTGTCTTCTTTTGAAACACCTTTCAAATTTAAGTCCATTTCATTTGCCTTTGGACATGCCTTTCAAATGCATGTACATTCCATCCTCCTTTGGAGATACCTTTCAGTCTCGTGAGAGAAGCCTTTCAGATTCATGTCCATTTCAGTAGGTATCCTATGTGCATGCATTTCAAAGTCATGTAGATTTCATAGGATCATAGCTATCGACATCCATAATATTAACTAAATAATACTTCCAAATCTGGTTGAAATTATCGCCTCTATAATGAAACCAAATTTGTTTTGAATTCAAATTTGAATCCATCCACCTGTCGTCACACCTTCGAGGACTAGTTGAGATTTAAACATACTAATGTTGTTCAATTGAACCATTTTCTGCCAATCCCAGTTGATATGCTCATTACTTACATTACTTGTAATTAATTGTCAGATTCCAGTTACATAAATTCTTTGGTATTTGAAGTTAACATCTTCTAATCAACTTGTCATAGCCCTATCGCTTGAGTCTCTCCATCTTCTGGAATATATATATATATATTTTACCTCGGTATATAGCCTCAGGCTAGCCGCAGGCTAGGGAGAGGTAAGCACATCCGGGTACAGCAATTAGCATAAGCAGCTCACGGCGGGAGGACGTTTGCTGAGCTGCTCCAGCAGGATTTAACTACTACAACACTTTAACTAACTGTAAGTATTGAGAAACTGCATTCAACTTCTTAAGGATGGTTTATAGCATCCCATTATGAAAGCTTAGAACTTTCTCAGGTCCAATTTGGACATAAAAGGTGTTATAAAAAACACGAGGATAAGAATGTGAGAACCGAAACCGATACCGCTTCACATAGCGAAACCTGTGTTCAGACAGGCAGAGATGTTAAACCGAGTTGCATCTCCTAAGGAAATTCCTCCGAACCCTAAAGAGGGTTTTGTTGGGGATGATCCTGGGTTTCTTTTATAGACTCCCCAGACCGTTTTTTTGAGGCGAGCCTCCGAGTTTCGTAATATTTTCTTCAACTTGCTGGCGCAGAATGCCGCGGGTGGGAGAAGTGTATGAAACAGAGAGAGCGGGCGTGCCAATGGCCGCCCCTCCGTTTGGTTGGTTTCACTACCGATAAAACCTACGGCAAAACTTTAGCTTAACGCTTGTATACAGAACGGTTTAAACACGTTACTATATACCATTCTAATAATACCTCAATCCAGCTCACTTTGTGAACATGTTGAGATGATACCGGTACTAAGTAAGGAACCCTTGTTCTTACAGAAACCGATGGCCACCAAGCGAAACAAGGTTCCGCCGGCAGCGGCACAGAGCCGCGTGCCTTCAGGGTACGATTCCTCACCACCGCAGACGGCACCGCCATCTCCACAGCCGGGGGCTGGTCCTTCGGACAAGGATAGTGGGGATGAGGAGCTTGAAGACAAAATCCTACGGATTATGGACACATATAAGACACAAGCCACACGGCCTTCTTCTCCTCCTATCCCAGACGATGACTGGGAGGATTTCTCAGATGACGAAACCGAATCAGCATTTGAGGTTCCGCAACCGAAACCCAAGAAGCGCAAAAGACTTGGCAGTAGCTTGGGTGATGAATTCACAAAGGTCAATAAGAAGCGAGTGAAGAAGACAAAGAAAAACAAAAAGAAAAAGAAGAAGGACTCATCATCGGATAAATCAGATGATTCGTCCACAACTGACTCCGACTCAGACACGGAGAGACCGGGCATTTATGCCAGGATAGGGGCAAAGATCAAGAAGAAATGCCCGTTAGCGAAAGCAAAGAGGTTGCGGACTACAACCATGATGAGGGAAATGCTTAAAGGACATTTCCACACTTTCAAACCTGTGGAGGTGATCAACAAGCTGACGGAACAAATCTCGGGAATTAAAGGAGTTCCCCAGTCCATCAGTAAAGAAATGGATGCAGGCATCCATCTCTCAGACGAAAGACGTCGTTATGAGAATGCGTTGTTCACGATTCATAAAGCGGTGCTCGGAGCGCTAACATCGATAACTCCGGTAGCGAATCGGATGCAAGCCGAGAATAAGTTCTCGTCGCTTGCACGAGTGATGGGCAAAGGGATTGCGCTGCTTACCGCAGCGTCCAACTTCATGACTTTCCGGCGATTTGAAAACGTCTTCAAGTCGGTCACAACAGATGCTGGCAAAGAAGTCGCCAGATCTAAGAAAGTAACTGACAATGATGGTAAAGAATACACCCTTTACCTACCGCCAAAGCCAGTGCTAGGCAAGCCACTGGACAAAACCAAAATGTTTGGCGGTCAGCTTGCGCACTTCTTCAAAGCTGTCGAGGTAGACACTAAAAGCGCTAAAAACACGGATGGCACCAACAAGTTTGACAACCCCAACAAATTCCGACGCCCCCGCTCGGATTTTCGCTTCCGCAGAGGAGGAAGGCCGGGACGAGGAGGTCCCCCATTCGGCTTCAATCCCAGAGGACGAGGCAGAGGAGAACGCCAGAACACGGGTTGGAACGACAACCGCGGACACAAAAGGGAGTTTACACCCAAACCCCAATTCCCGCGGCCAGGAGCCAAGTAGAGACACAGACTCCTACACTCAACACGGTGTCTGAAGAGACACAAACTTATGTAAGCAAGTTTCAGGCAGGCAACATCCTTAACTGTTTGCACAAATGGGTTAACATTACATCTGATAGGGAAATTTTGGATATAGTAAAAGGAGTTCAAATACCTTTCACAGACATACAAAAACAGGAAAGAGTTCCGTTCCCATACAAATTCAACATAGCAGAAAAACGCCAAATAGATTATCAGGTTTCGCTGTTTGAAACAAAAGGTATTATTGAACGAGTACAAAACACAAAAGGACAGTTTATTTCTAATGTCTTTTCTAGGCCCAAACCAAATGGCGAAATTCGCATGATTTTGGATTTGACAAAGTTAAATAAATTGGTAACATACAAACATTTTAAAATGTTCTCATTAGAAACGGCGAGAGACTTAATAACGCCGCATGCCTGGCTTGCCAGCGTAGACTTAAGAGACGCGTATTATACAGTCCCCATTTGCAAAGAACACAGACAATTTCTGAGATTTATTTGGAACGGTACCCTTTTCCAATTTACTTGCATGCCTAATGGTTTAGCCTGCGCACCTCGACTGTTTACAAAGTTATTAAAACCTGTTTTTGCTGTTATGGGAAGATTAGGACATACAATGTTTCCATACATAGATGATTCCTTTATTATGGCAGAATCCTTTAACAAATGCCATTTGGCAGTGAATGATTTGTGTACTTTATTAACAGAATTAGGTTTTTACATACACGACAAAAAATCCGTTTTTGTCCCGAATAAGGAATTAAAATGCCTAGGGTTTTTAATCAACACCAAAGCAATGACCGTATCATTAACGGAACAGAAACTACAGAAGTTTCATGACACGGCCTCCCAGCTGCTTGACATATCTAGGTCAAAGATTAGACAGGTCGCTGTCCTTATCGGTATAATGGTTTCATATGCGCCGGCTGTTCTTTATGGGGCGGCGCACTTCAAGTCTCTAGAAATAGACAAGAATAGAGCGTTAGCACATACAAAAGGTAACTTTGAAAGGAAAATGTACATTTCCCAGGATGGTTACACAGATATATCTTGGTGGATCGAGAATATTAATAACTCTTCCAATCCCATTAGAATGGATCAACCCAACACGGTAGTTACTACCGATGCGTCATTACAAGTGTAGTAGTCTGAACATGAGCTCTACTATCACGCGGTAGCAGCGGAGACTACGACGCCACCCGCGCAGTTCCACTACACTGCGCTAGGTGGCGGCACGGGTCACCACCGGTCAGACCCCAACTGGGCTGACCTCTACTGCGTGTGGTTGACCCACCCCCCCCCACACACACCTAGAGAGTCGATGTGGGATCTGGCGAGTCAGGGGGCGGGTCAGACAACTACTGACGCCGCGGAGAGCAGAGGGTTCAATAAACCAGGTGAAGCGTACACTGAATTGAATCTTGGTGTTCTTTCGTGAGAGAAAGGGTAAGTCGGAGGGCCGTGGGCCATTACACAAGGTTGGGGAGCTCATCGAAATGATGTAGCAACAGGAGGGAGATGGTTAGAAAACGAAAAGTCAGACCATATTAATGTTCTTGAATTAAGAGCGATTTACTTAGGCCTCTTGAGTCTAATTAAAATACCGAAAAATACTGTTCAACTGCTTACAGATAACACTACGGCCATGGCATATGTCAGAAATATGGGAGGTACAAAGTCAAAAGAGTGTAATAACTTGGCACAAAGTATTTGGAACTGGGCGCAAAAACATCAAATATGGTTAACCATATCACATATCCCAGGATCGCAAAACATCCTGGCTGACAAAAAGAGTAGAGTCTTTCACGACCACTTAGAATGGAATTTAAACATAAAAATTTTCAACAAAATTTGTCGCCAATGGGTTTCACCTACGGTTGACTTATTTGCATCAAGGAATAACTTTAAAGTTAACAGATATGTTTCATGGCACCCAGAACCATTTGCTTGGCACATAGATGCTTTCTCACTGATTTGGGAAAATGAATTTTATTATATTTTTCCCCCTTTCAACATCATTACCAGAGTGGCACGAAAGATAAAGATGGACCGGTCTCACGCCATCCTGATCGTCCCCGAATGGGACACACATCCGTGGCTAGCAGGACTAGCCTCGACAGCCCGAGATTGCCTCAGATTCCCAAAATCCCGAGGAAATCTAACTCACCAATGCCCTCTGGAACATCACGGCAACGTAGCAACAACACCGTTGCTTGCATTCCTTTTCTAAATAAATACCTAGAACAATTTGGTTTAGACAAAATTACACAAGAACGGCTAGTGTCACATGCGTGGAGAAAAGGAACAGTGAAAATGTATACCACATATTTGAAAAAAATGGGGCGTTTATTGTCTTATTCACAAAGTTAAACCCATGAACCCAACTATTGCCCAAGTGTGCAGATTTTTTAGAATGTTAGAACAAGAAGGGCTAGGTTACGGCGCAATTAATGCTGCCAGGTGCGCTCTCTCGATTATCCTTCCCAGAACAAGGGGAGATACAATGGGTAAACATCATGTTATATCATGGGTACTAAAGGGAATTTATGAACGAAACCCACCTAAACCAAAATATGACTGATTTTGGGATGTGTCACTGGTATTCAAAATGTTTAACGATTGGCCACATAATAGGTTTCTAGATATAAAACAATTAGGGTTTAAGTTAGCACTGTTATTACTGTTAGTCACAGGTCATCGAGGCCAAACTATAGTGGCACTTTCACTTGATGGACTGGAAATAGACAGAAGGCAAGCGACCTTCGATTTGACAACATTGTTAAAATCTAATCGTTTAGGTGATCCCTTGTCGTCAATTGATGTAACACAATTCAAAGACAATCCGAAACTGTGTGTAGTTTCCACGATCAGAACATATATATCCAAGACACAAGGAGTTAGAAACTCAAGACAATTGTTGATAAGCTTTATTAAGCCACACAACGGCATATCAAGAGATACGCTTGCCAGATGGACAATTAATGTCCTGAAGATGGCAAGAGTGGATACGGACAGATATGCGTCACACTCAACAAGAGGAGCCATGGTGTCAAAGGCACGCCTCTTAGGCATTTCGGTCAAGCGCATACTAGCGCATGCAGGATGGAAGACCGAACGATCGTTTGCTAGACATTATAACAAGCAATTGGAAAAGCCAAGTGGCGTCGCACGGCGACTGCTACAACATTAAAGTCAAAAAAGGTGAGAACATACCATGGTCACAAACATATAAGGTTAACGAACGTTCCATAACATAAACAAACAAAATGAAATATCAGGATAAAATGATATTACGTAAAGTCTCCCTAGCCTGCGGCTAGCCTGAGGCTATATACCGAGGTAAAATAGATTAGTTAGACGAATCTTACCTTGGTATAGATGATGGATAACTGTTGTTTTCCCGAGGTATAAGCCTCGGCTAGACGTGGGTGAGGGCCCACCCTCCACAACCTGCCACGTCTAGTCCCTTGCTTGTACCAAGGAAACATTAGTATTTAGAATTTTAGAGATCATTTTATCCTGAATTAGTAGGTAAAGATTGCTGTACCCGGATGTGCTTACCTCTCCCTCACCCACGTCTAGCCGAGGCTTATACCTCGGGAAAACAACAGTTATCCATCATCTATACCAAGGTAAGATTCGTCTAACTAATCTATATATATGAGCCTGTCTCAAAAGATGATCACTAATTTTTGTTTGTCCATTGTAACGATTGACACAAAACGGCACAGCAACGGTTACACTGAAAACACAAGGACATTTGCTTCAAATCAATATGTATTCTATTGGGATTATGAACCACCATGTAAAAATACAAATCAATTTATCCTGAGCAAATGCATAAGCAGATAGTATGTTGATCGTTACAATGGACAAAGCTTTGTCCCATATTGCTTAGCACCTTTTGAGACAGTCTCATATATATATATTTACGATTTACACCGCCCCATGATATATATATATATATCATGGGGTGGTGAAAATCGTAAATATTGCGCCTGGAGAGGGAATCGAACCCACATCTCTTGCATTCCGGGTCAGAGTACCAAGGATTACACCACCTAGGCTCTGCTATCCATGCCTCCCTGTCTATGTGGCTCCTTGCCTGAGAGTTCACTGCAGACTACAATGCTCATCCCCCTGGAATTGTAAGTCTTTTAAATGGTCATTTAATGCTTACAATTACATACATACAGGCAATGCACGTACACATACATACATAGTGTAGGTTCAACAACCATACAGCGCACTGCTTGATAAGGGAATTTAAAAAACAAACAAAACCAAAAAGAAACCAGGTAATACATAAATATAGAAGTAGATAATTTCAATCAGACTGTCTAATTAAGCATATATTCGTGCTTGACCTAGAAGAGCTTTATTTTGGCATAGACTATTGCGAGCCTGGATAGTAGGCCTACATCAGTACATCGCTGCTTTACATTTTCCTTCAGGAATTTAGATTGCCATCTTGTCTAGAATCGTGTCTTATACCCCCATCATACCAAACGAGTTCTCACTACCTTCTTGAAAATGTTGCTGAACGGACTCAAACTGTGCGCAAACAGAATGGACGTAGTAGCAACTTTTTCCGCTCTTTATACAAATGGAATGGACAGGCTAAAATGGAATGGTGCCCAACATTGTCTTGCAGCCACGTTCTACCCAACCACAGCCCGTTTTAGAACATGGTTGGACATTTTGAAAACTAGTTTGGTGTGATGGGGGTGTTAGCAACCAGAACTAGCCGCCTCGTTCTGGACTAAAGCCTCCGTTCGGCCCTCATCTATCATCATCAGTTCCAAGTAAAGCATTCTTTTAGCGAGCAGGAATACACACAATTAACCGGAAACTCAAGTCAGTGAACCATTGGTAAAGCCCCAGTCAGACCTCACTGGATTGAGGAACCAGATAGAAAACGGACACTGTCTGGTGAAATATGGCAATGTACGGTTTATATGCGGTACCCATCCGGTGTCTCCGTTCTCTCTCCGGTGGTGTCCGGCGGTGTCCGGTACAAGTTTTGAACATGCACAAAACTTGTACCGGACACCACCGGACTGACGTGTATGGTTGATGTCCGTTTTAAGTCTGTTTAGTCCATTTTGTCCGGTTCATGTCCATTACCCATGCTTTATGTCTCTGGTTTGCTTCCTGCCAAGTCCATTGATTTTGTTTTTGTTTTTTTTGTGATTTTTTTGTTATTGCGGGAATTCGGTCAGTATATGTTTTCAGTGCATCCATGAACAATCCGGTATGTCCGTTTGACTTTCGGTTTTCATCCGTTTAGCATCCGGTGGATATTTGTTAATGTGCATTCCATTTAGCATCCATTTCATCCAGTACATTTCGGTACATTTCGGTACATTTCGGTACATTTTGACACCGGACACCAATGGACTGGACAATTCTTTGTCCGGTGGTGTCCGGTACTCAGTCTGATAAAGTCTGACTGGCCCTTAACACATGGAACATCCCAACCACACAGAGTGAAAATCCGATTTCACGCCAAAGTTACTTCAAACTTTTGAGACATGCTCGATCGACTGCAGGCTACGAAGCGACAAGTATACATTTTATAAGTGATTGGATGGACTCGACCAGCTTTTTCGAACTTCCTACCTTCGGCACGGGAAACCTGCGCTCTATCAAATGGGCCACCGTGTCTGGTCTGATATGATGTGAGATGTTGCCAGGACGCAAAACTCCAACAACGAACCAATCAACCACAGGTGCGGACCAGACGGGATGGCCAAATGAGTTGAGTGTGTGTCTCCGTTTTGGTAGATCGTGGGTTCAAACCTTGGTCGAGTCAAACCAATGACTTAAAAAGTGATACTTGTCATTGCCTAAATGGGCGCTCGACATTATTAGGAAAGGGCAAGGACTGGTTGGCTCCGTGTCAGTATAATATGACTGAGTGTGGTATCGTGTCATGGTGCAGGCGACCTTGTCTCCCAATGGGGCAGAGTACTATAAAGTCGCCATGAGTGTGCACTGTCACAAGTCGGTACGCGTCCTGATAGGGATATACCTTAGCTGTTGCTAGCACATAAAACATGCTTTTCTGCTCAGGGGGGAACATCCCCCTGAATGTATTGAGTGTCAGTCTCCGCTAATACTTAAACACATTCTTACTAAGTTGTGTTTATTTGTTGGCCCTGCGCCAACAATTTTACACTGCGGACAGTATGCATGACCTTTTTACTAAAGTAAAACAAGAAGAAAACATTTTAGCCTTTTTGAGGGCAGCTGGTCTGTACCACCTCATATAGATGGCTAAATGAATTCTAAAAGTTATTAATAAACTTGTCTTTTTTTAAGGGAACTTGTTTCCCTCAGCCACAAATATATGATTGTGAGCTTTTTAATTTATTGCTTGTCTATTGGCACATAATTGATTGTCTGGTTTTACATGTAAAGGCAATGGTTTGAAGAAAAAACTAACATTTCTCACCGTGAATATTGCCTATGCTGCCGACACGGCGTAAAGCAACCACCAATCAATCAATCAAGCACATAAAACAACAACAAACAAACACATCCCAGTGGGGCAGCACCTTAAACATTAAAGTCGACGTCACTGCACACTGTCACAAGTCGGTACCAGTCCTGATATGACCTTAGATGTTGCTAGCACATAAAACAACAACAAACAAACAAATCCCAGGGGCAGCACCTTAAACATTAAAGTCGACGTGACTGCACACTGTCACAAGTCGGTACCAGTCCTGATATGACCTTAGATGTTGCTAGCACATAAAACCACAACAAACAAACAAATCCCAGTGCGGCAGCACCTTAAGCATTAAACTCGACGTGACTGTGCACTGTCACAAGTCACTACCAGTCCTGATATGACCTTAGATGTTGCTAGCACATAAAACAACAACAAACAAATAAATCCCAGTGGGGCAGCACCTTAAACATTGAAGTCGATGTGACTGCGTACTGTCACAAGTCGCTACCAGTCCTGATATGACCTTAGATGTTGCTAGCACATAAAACAACAACAAAGAAACAAATCCCTGTGCGGCAGCACTTTAAGCATTAAAGTTGACGTGACTGTGCACTGTCACAAGTCGGTACCAGTCCTGGTATGACCTTAGATGTTGCTAGCACATAAAACCACAACAAACAAACAAATCCCAGTGCTGCAGCACCTTAAACATTAAAGTCGGCGTGACTGTGCACTGTCACAAGTCGGTACCAGTCCTGATATGACCTTAGATGTTGCTAGCACATAAAACCACAACAAACAAACAAATCCCAGTGCGGCAGCACCTTAAGCATTAAACTCGACGTGACTGCGCACTGTCACAAGTCACTACCAGTCCTGATATGACCTTAGATGTTGCTAGCACATAAAACAACAACAAAGAAACAAATCCCTGTGCGGCAGCACTTTAAACATTAAAGTTGACGTGACTGCGCACTGTCACAAGTCGGTACCAGTCCTGGTATGACCTTAGATGTTGCTAGCACATAAAACAACAACAAACAAACAAATCCCAGTGGGGCAGCACTTTAAACATTAAAGTCGACGTGACTGCGCACTGTCACAAGTCGGTACCAGTCCTGATATGACCTTAGATGTTGCAGGACATAAAACGCCAACAAGCAACCAGCCAACTCTCAGTCGGGAAGCAATATAAAGTCGCCATGAGCGCGCACTGTCACAAGTCTGGAAGTACACATCCTGATATGTGCTTAGATGTTGCCAGGATGTAAGACTCCAACAACCAACCAACCAACTCCCAGTAGGGCAGCACTATAAAGTCGCCATGAGTGCGCACTGTCAGTCTCTGGAGGTCCCCGTCCTGATATGACCTTAGATGTTGCCAGAACGTAACACTCCAACAACCAACCAACTCCCAGTAGGGCAGCACTATAAAGTCGCCACGAGTGCGCACTGTCAGTCTCTGGAGGTCCCCGTCCTGATATGACCTTAGATGTTGCCAGAACGTAACACTCCAACAACCAACCAACTCCCAGTAGGGCAGCACTATAAAGTCGCCACGAGTGCGCACTGTCAGTCTCTGGAGGTCCCCGTCCTGATATGACCTTAGATGTTGCCAGAACGTAACACTCCAACAACCAACCAACCACGGGTGAGCATTACCCTTTGGTGGGGTGGGGGGTCTCCGGGGGGGGGGGGGCGCAGTGCCCAGGACTGTTGTGGGGTGGGGGTGGGGGGAGGGGGGGGGGAGTCGGGGGGAGGGGCGGGGTGGTGTGGGTGGAGGGGGGAGGGGGAGGGGGAGGGGGGCTGGCCGAAAACTGCTCCTGGATGTCGGGGGAACCTCCGGCGTCTCCCACACCGAGCCGGACTCGTCCATGCTGCCCGATCTGCGGCGGACGGTGCACCGTGGAGGAGACGCAGGAGGGAGGATCTGCGTGAACCTGGAAAGGTACAGGCGCACAGGCGCGCATGCGCGAAGGTGAGGCGAAGCCTGCGCGGTTTGTGTGGGAGGGGAGGGGAGAGGGGGGCTGTCATGGCTACTGTAGTGAATCGAGCATCTGACGTCTCCATGGTTATCTGTGTGAAATGTTGGGGGTGAAGGGTTCACGTGGTGGTCACGTGGTGGTCACGTGTTGCACCTAGTATCCTGTGTACACATGTTACACGTAGTGTTCATCACTTCATGTTGCACGTGTTGCACGTCTTGCCAGCGGTGTTCATGTTCCTCATGTTCAATGCCCGTCACATGTCTTGTGTGTTGCTATTTGATGTCCTAGCAACATATATGGTCATATCAGGACGGGTACCTACAGACTTGTGACAGTGCGCACTCATGGCGACTTTCATAGTGGTGCCCGGCTGGGAGAGCTGGCTGTCAACACCATGACCTGATATCCGACTCAGTCACATTATCCGGAAACTGATCTAACCAGTCCTTACATTATCCTAATAATGCCGAGCTTCAGGGTTAGGCAGCGACAAGTATCAATTTTCTAAGTCAGTGCTTTGACTTGACCAGGGTTCTTCCGTCCTGTTGGTTGGAATCCCACAATCTATCAAAACGGGAGACGGGTGCTCAACAATTTTGTAAGTCATTGATGTCACTCGGCTGAGATTCGAACGCCCGACCTTCCTCACGGGAAGCCTGCGTTCAAGTGATAAGGCTACCGCGTCCGGTAAAAGGTGAGGCGAAGAGAGGGGGGGGGGGTGGGAGGGAGGGGGGAGGGTGCATTATGGCTACTGTAGTAAATCGAGCTTGACTGACTTTTCCAATGTTATTATCTGTGTGAAATATTTGGGCAATAGGTAACGTGATGGTCACGTGTTGCACGTGGTGTCCATGTTCCACGTGTGGCACCTGGTGTCCATGTTCCAAGTGTTCAATGTCTATCACATGTTCAGCGTGTTCAGTACCAGGGGCACAGTGGCCGAATTGGGAAAGAGTGCAGACTTCCTATGTGGAAGGTCGGGGAAGTTTGAAAACCTGACCGAGTCAGATTGATTGATTGGTGGTTTCTTTACGTCGTGTCGGCAGCATAGGCCATATTCGCTGCGAAGGCCGAGGCAAACAAAATTTGTGTAAGGCAAACTAATGACTTACAAAAACAAACAGACCAGACGGGATGGCCGAATGAGTTAGGTTGGTCGATCGTGGGGTCGATGTTCGAACCCTGGTCGAGTCAAACCAATGACTTAAAAATTGATACTTGTCGCTTCCTAGCCGACTAAGGTAAAGTAGATACTAGTAATCGATCTAATATATTTATCTCAGAAAAAATACAGAAATTCAAAACCATCGGACTATGCAACTTTAAATTGACACAGTATAGACCGATTGTTTTGAGTTTCTCTCATTTTCTGAGATATATATATCAGATCGATCACTAGTATCTACTTTACCTTAGTTCAAAGTTACTTTTATCTTAAATGGTAAACTTTTGAGATATTTTGAGTGCAAACATGGAAAATTAGACTTCTGCAGTAACAGGTTCTGTTAAATTGGTTTGGTAAATATTCTTTGTGGTGACAAATGTTTGATAAATGCACCACTATATAACTCAGAAATGTAGAATCAAATTTAGATTACTGTTTTGGTTTTGAAATATTTAGGTTTCATCGGACTGTGCTGCTTTAATACTGTCGTGGGGGTGATGAAAATGGGAAATATTGCGCCTAGAGTGGGACTCAAACCCACATCTCTTTGCATTCCGGGCCAGTGTGCTAACGATTACGCCACCTAGGCTCCCTGATATCACCACACTAGACACTCCTACCTGTCTATGTGGTTACTTGCCTGAAAAGGTCAGTGCAGACCATTACACTCGTCTCCCTGGGATTGTAAGTCTTTTAATGCTTACAATTACATACATCAGGCAATGCACTAACACATACATACACAGGGTAGGTTCAACAACCATACAGCGCAAAGCTTGTACAGGATCATGATCACAGCAACCAGTGTCATGGGGGTGATGAAAATGGGAAATAATGTGCCTATAGTGGGACTCGAACCCACATCTATGTGCATTCTGGGCCAGTGTGTTAACCATTACAACACCTAGGCTCCCTGATATCACCACACTACCCACTCCTACCTGTCTATGTGGTTACTTGCCTGAGAGGTCAGTGCAGACTACTACAATACTTACTATTATATACAGACAGGTAATGATGCACTTGCCATATATATATTTAGGATAGTGGTGTTCTTTCTAACCCCTATCTTACACGTCTCCCCTCACACGTTACCACCACCACCACTACTTCCGGTCCCAGGGGTAATGGCTTAAGATGCCACCCAATCACCAGGGTGATCACTTGTTGTTTGTTTGTTTGTTGTTGTTTTACGTCCTAGCAACATCTAAGGTCATATCAGGACGGGTACCGACTTGTGACAGTGCGCACTCATGGTGACTTTATAGTGCTGTCCCACTGGGAAACCAGGCCGCCGGCACCATGACCTGATATCCCACTCAGTCACATTATCCTGACCCTGAGCACACCAGTCCTTGCCCTATCCTAATAATGCGGAGCGCCTGGCTAGGAAGCGACAAGTATCAATTTTAAAGTGATTGGTTTGACACGACCGGGACTCGAACCCACGACCCCACGATCTACCAGCACGGGAGACGGACGCTCCAACCCACTCGGCCACCCCGTCTGGTTAGGGTGATCACATAACATTGGAATTGATGAATGTTTTTTTGTTGTTTTTCGTTGTTACAAAAAAGAAGATTTATACTGCCAATCATGGATAAGTCTGAATAGACTTGTTTTCACCATTAGACAGTTTGTCGATAGAAAGCCTGAGCCTACAATTTTTTACCGACCCAAGGGATTTTTAACCTCCCACATCACATAGACATGGTATGAGAGCAACTGGCCTTTGATGACGCTGTAAGTTATACACAGCGGTGGTAATCCAAATTGGGAGAGGTGGGGGCATGGGGAATGTCCCTACATTGTCCGATATTCGGTTGTTCAAATGACAGGATACTGTGAGTGAGTGGCATATTACGCCAGTGTCTTGCCAGAAATATATATCCCAGTGACACCGGACGCGGTGGCCCAGTCGGTAGAGCATAGGCCTCCCGTTGCGGGAGAGCGGGAGCTTACCAAATTGATACTTGTCGCTTCTAGCTTGGTGCTCGGTTTTTAATAGGATAAGGAAAGGACTGGTTAGCTCAGTGACAGGATAATGTGATTGAGTGGGATAACGGGTCATTGTGCTGCTAGCCTGATTTCCCAGTGGGACAGCACTATAAAGTCATCATGAGTGCACACATTCACAAGACGGTACCCATCCTGATATAACCTTAGATGTTGCCAGGACGTACAATTCCAACGCCATCTGTTGACTTGGATCCAAAGCTATTACCATCTCAACAGGAGGTCCCTCTCCTCACCCTCACCCTCACACTGTGGTCGACACCACCCCGCAACCTCACCCTCACCCAAACCAGCAAACTGGCCTTTACCACTGCCCTCACTCTCACCCTCACACCCTCAACACCACCCCACAACCTCACCCTCACCCACACCCGCACACTGGCCTTTACCCCTCCCCTCACCTTCACCTTCACACCCTCAACACCACCCCTCAACCTCACCCTCACCCACACCAGCACACTGGCCTTTACCCCTTCCCTCACTCTCACCCTCACACCCTCAGCACCACCCCACAACCTCACCCTCACCCACACCAGCACACTGGCCTTTACCCCTCCCCTCACTCTCACCCTCACCTCAACACAACCCACAACCTCACCCTCACCCACACCGCACATGGCCTTTTACCCCTTCCCTCACTCTCACTTCACACCCTCACACCACCCTCAACCTCACCTCACCCACACCGGGCACCAGGCCTTTACCCTCCCTCTCTCACCGTCACACCCTCACACACCCCCCACACCTAACCCTTAACCCACACCGGCACAATGGCCTCCCTTCCCCATTCTCACCCTGACACCCTCAACACACCCCAAACCTCACCCTCACCCACACCAGCACACTGGCCTTTACCCCTTCCCTCACTCTCACCCTCACACCCTCACCACCACCCCACAACCTCATCCTCACCCACACCATCACACTGGCCTTTACACCTGCTCTCACCCTCACACCCTCAACACCACCACGCAACCTCACCCTCACCCACACCAGCACACTGGCCTTTACCCCTCCCATCACTCTCACCCTCACACCCTCAACACCACCCCACAACCTCACCCTCACTCACACCAGCACACTGGCCTTTACCCCTCCCCTCACTCTCACCCTCACACCCTCAACACCACCGTGCTACCTCACCCTCACCCACAACAGCACACTGGCCTTTACCCCTCCCCTCATTCTCACCCTGACACCCTCAACACCACCCCGCAACCTCACCCTCACCCACACAGCCACTGGCCTTTACCCTCCATCACTCTCACCTCACACCCTACAACACCCCACAGACCTCACACTCCCCACACCAGCACACTGGCCTTTACCCCTCCCCTCACTCTCACCCTCACACCCTCAACACCACCCCACAACCTCACCCTCACCCACACCAGCACACTGGCCTTTACCCCTTCCCTCACTCTCACCCTCACACGCTCAACACCACCCCACAACCTCACCCTTACCCACACCGGCACACTGGCCTTTACCACTTCCCTCACTGTCACCCTCACACCCTCAACACCACCCCACAACCTCACCCTCACCCACACCAGCACACTGGCCTTTACCACTGCCCTCACTGTCACCCTCACACCCTCAACACCACCCCACAACCTCACCATCACCCACACCGGCACACTGGCCTTTACCACTGCCCTCACTGTCACCCTCACACCCTCAACACCACCCCACAACCTCACCCTCATCCACACCCGCACACTGGCCTGTACCCCTCCCCTCACTCTCACCCTCACACCCTCAACACTACCCCACAACCTCACCCTCACCCACACCCGCACACTGGCCTTTACCCCTTCCCTCACTCTCACCTTCACACCCTCAACACCACCCCTCAACCTCACCCTCACCCACACCGGCACACTGGCCTTTACCACTCCCCTCACTGTCACCCTCACACCCTCAACACCACCCCACAACCTCACCCTCACCCACACCCTCACTAACTCCCTCCCCTCATCTCACTCCTCACCCACACCATCACCTCCACCCACCCCCACCCTCAACCACACCTACACCTACCCTCACCTCCACCTAAACCTACCCTCACCCACACTCTCACCTCCACACACACCCACCTCCACCCAACCCCACACTCACCCATACCTCCACACACACCAACCCTCATCCGCACCCCCACCCACACCCACTTTCCCCCCTTATAACACTATAAAGTTGCCATTAGTGCGCACTGTTAAAAGTCGGTAGCCGTCCTGATATGACAGTTGATGTTGCCAAGACGTAAACCTCCAACAACCATCCAACCAACTCTTCATCAGGTTGTGAAGTTATTTTAAAAGTAGTTTGTAATGTCTCAGTATAACCAGTTATACTTTATTTTTATGGAATATGTGATGTATTTAGCAACAAAAGGTTATAGGCATCAGGGTTTTAAATGCTTGCAGCACTATAAAGTCGCCGCCAGTGAGCACAGCCACAAGTCGGCGCCCGTCTGTGTGTGCTCTTAATTCGCGCTAGGGTGTAAAACCCCAATCAACCAAACCTACCTGTATATTACATACCACGCCTGGTCTAAATTTAGGGCGCTCAGAACTCAGAGGCCACCTGGTGTCAATTAGTTGAACTTGACAGTGTCCATGTTGCATCAAAGCTCGCAAACATGATGGGCCACCGCTATCAATACAAAGGTGTTTTTTTGAGTTTTCCCTCCTGGCAACATCTAAGGTCACATCAGGACAGGTACCTATGCACACTCATGGAGACTTAATAGTGATGCCCCACTAGGAAACCAGGCTGCTGGTACAATAACCGGATATCCCACTCAGTCACATTATCCTGACTATGAGCCAACAAGTTCTTGCCCTATCGTAATAATGCAGAGTGTCTGGTTATAACACAACAAGTATCAATTTGTAAGTCATTGGTTTGAGTCAACCCAGGTTCAAACGCTGTTTCGAATCCACGATCTACCAGAATGGGAGACGGATGCTCAACTCGTTCGGCCATCCCATCTGTTCCCAACAAATGATAATGTGATAGGTCGCGTCCGGCCGGTTTAACCTGGTCTGAGGGAATGCGAAGGGAAGACAAGGCTTCACAGTTCAATTCCTTGACTCCACCCATCGTGGCATCACTGAAACAAGTGACCTGTCTCCTGACCTTCCCGGAGTAGAGGTAACATCTCATTCTCATGGGGGGGGGTGCTAACCAGTCACAGTAAGGGGTGGTCCACCCAGGTAATGTGCCCTCCCCTCCCCCCCCCCCCCCCCTGCACCTCTGGCTAGCTTTCTGCCACCTGTCGCCATAGACGGGCAACATAGGTCAGCGCAGTCCCTGTCACCACCATGTGATGGTGAGGCTCATGTAGGGACTACTACAGTAGTAAAAAGCAAACCCAGTGTAGCATAGATCGACCAACGCACCTTAAAGAAACATGTTTATTCTAAAAAATGTGGTCACACTCATTAATTAAGGGAGACTATGTAATATATTATCTTAGCACAAATCTAATACGATAGTATATCTGTTAATTAACACGTTATGTATGACCTACTACAATATACAATTAACACAAGCCCAGACGGGATGGCCGAATGAGTTGATACCTCCGTCTCCTCTTTTGGAAGATCGTGGGATCTGATCCCATGGCTTTGTGGGTCCGAACGCTGGTCGAGTTAAACCAATGACTTAAAAATTGAAACTTGTTGCTTCCTAGCCAGGCACTAGGCATTATTAGGATAGGTTTGGCTCAGTGTCAGGATAATGCAACTGAGTGGGATATCAGGTCCCGGTCCTGGCAGCCTGGTCTCGCAGTGGGGCAGCACTACAAAGTCGCCATGAGTGCGCACATGTCGGTACCCATCTGGATATGACATTGAATGTTGCTAGGAAGTAATACAACAACAAATAAACAATTAACAAAATTAATCAGATTACTATATTCCATGTGTTGACTTCATTTTTCACAAAGACCGAACAATGAACCCTTTTCACAGGACCAATGCAACGTTCTACTAGGCGGTACATTAATTCCTGCCATGTCATTTAGTGGTAGACATCATCTATTACACCTTTTCCATCGAGCCTCACGCACGGTGACCTTGCTATGCAGTGCGCTAGTTGCTGACAATGCCGCTAGAGGGCGCGTTTGGTTTGTGGGAATTGTCTATTTTCTCATCCCAACACACCACGCACCCCTGTCTCTTAAATCACCCACTGCGCACGCGCATACCTGTGTCTGGAGCGGCCACTGCCCATGCGCATAGTTGTGTCTGAAACAGTCACTGCGCATGCGCATACATGTGTCTAATACCCAGCATGCAAGGCGTAGCTTGTTGAGTGTTCCCAGTCTTACTCATGTTTCAGTAATAACTAATATCAACAACACTGACTCACAATAGTGATCCTTGATCTGGGGTTTGCCTCCTAATCCTAGCAACATCCTAGGTCATATCAGGCCGGAAAACCCCTCGTGTGTGATAGGTTTTAGAGTATTGTCCCATTGAGGTACCCATGCTCCCCAGTAACATAATGCAGATTATTAGTTGGTTGTTCGAGTTTTACGTCCTGGCAACATCTAAGGTCATATCAGTATGGGTATCAACTTATGAATATGACCGTGAGCACTCATGTCAACTTTATAGTGCTGCTCCACTGGGAACTCAGGCTGCTGGATGGATACTCTGGCCCTCTAAAATATCTACACATTTATTAGATTTGGTGTGTCAATGGTATCTATAATTCATGTAGTAAATTATGCTTTTGGAATAACAGAAGCTGACGGCCATGATATATTATATTTGAGATACAAATTGTACCGATTCAATCATTCTATCTATGTGTTTCAGTCTCATTGTTATTTTTAAGGCGACTAATATATCTGGAAACGCCTATCTTGCTGTGGGAGGAGCTATGTTCTATGTTTTTCCTTTATAAGGCTGGTGATTAAAAGATAACAGACACACAAATTTGCTGCAACCAGAAGGTCTCCTTGTCATTCACTGTTCCTGCCTGCAAAAGCATTCTCCATCCAGAGTCAGAACAGTATTTGATATATTATTTTATATTATTTTATAACAAATTGTATACCTAATTTTATACAGGGTATCTAATCTCACGATCTACCAACACAGGAGGCAGACGCTCAACTCATTTGGCCTTCCCATATCAGATATATATATATATGAGGCTGTCTCCACAGGTGATAACTCTTCTTTTTGACACAAGACAGCACAGAAACAGTTACACTGAAAACACAAGGACATTTGCTTCAAATCAATATCTATTCTATTGGGTTTATGAAACACCATGTAAAAAACAAATGCATAAGCAGATAGTATGTTGATAGTTACAATGGACAACGTTTTGTCCCATATTGCTTAGCACCTTTAGAGACAGTCTCATATATATATTTGTTGGTACATTAGTTGATTAAGCAGGGGCTATTTCAATCGTGGACGATTGGTCTTCCTCATTCCACTGCTTCTTGCCCTATCCTAGTAATGCAACCAGACGGGATGGCTGAATGAGTTAGACACTGTTAGAGCGTCCGTCTCCAGTGTTGGTAGAACCTGGAATCGTGTGGTCGAACCCTGGTCGAGTCAAACCAATGACATAAACATTGATACTTGTCGCTTCCTAGCCAGGTGCTTAGCATTATTAGGATAGGGCAAGGACTGGTTGGGTAAGTGTCAGGATAATGTGACTGAGTCAGGTCATGGTGCTGGCCACTTGGTCTCCCAGTGGGGCAGCACTATAAAGTCGCCATGAGTGCGCACTGTCACAAATCGGTACCCGTAGTGATATTACCTTAGATGTTGCGAGGACGTAAAGCAACAACAAACAATCAACATCCTAATAATGGCTAGCGACTGGGTAGGAAGCAACAGGTATCAATTTTTAAGTCATTGGTTTGACTCGACCAGGGTTCGAACCCATGATTTCAAATCCCACGACCTACCAAAATGGGAGGCGGACGCTCAACTCATTCGGCCATCCCGACTGGTCATTTACGAATAAAATGTTCTAACATGAGCAAATGACCTCCTTTTCCACCTGCTAGTAACGTATAATTAATTACCTGCGCGGTTACTTCCCCATTTAGAGACCAGACGGGATGGCCGAATGAGTTGGAGTGTCCGCCCCCCGTGCTGGTAGATCGTCGTGGGGTCATGGGTTCGAACCATGGTCAAGTCAAACCAATGACTTGAAAATTGGTGCTTGTCACTTCCTAGCGAGGCGCTCGGCATTATTAGGACAGGTCAAGGACTGGTGTGCTCAGTGTCAGGATAATCTGACTGAGTAGGATACCAGGTCATGGTGCCGGTGGCCTGGTTTCCCAGTGAGACAGCACTATAAAGTCACCATGAGTGCACACTGTCACAATTCGGTACCCGTCCTGATATGACCTTAGATGTTGCTAGGATGTCAAACAACAACAAACAAACAAACAAACTTCCCCATTTCACACGAGGGTTCAAATGACTAGTTCTGCCGGAGGCCACCAGGTGGCGACTCCACAGCATGATTTGGCCTTTGAATGCCAGGTGGGGCTTGGAGCCGATGAGTGCTAGACATGAGACCAGTTTCGTCTGGAGCATACATGCAGACAGACACAGGCAGCTGATTGGATGCGGTTTGGGTGGTTCGGTTGTTGGAGTTTTACGTCCCAGCAACATGTAAGGTCATATCAGGATGGGTACGGACTTGTGACAGTGCGCACTCATGGTGACTTTATAGTGCTGCCCTACCCGGAGACCAGGCCGCCAGCACCAAGACCTGACATTCCACTCAGTCACATTATCCTAACACTGACACAATCAGTCCTTGCCCTATCCTAATAATGCTGAGTGCCTGGCTAGGACGTGACAAGTATACATTTTTAAGTCATTCATTTGACTCGACCAGGATTCAAACTGTTGAGTTTGAATTCTGCCATCTAGCAAAAACTGAATCCAGTACCCGCATCAGTAGGAGCCCAGTCTTCCGATTATGTGAAAGGTTGGGAATTTGAAAACCCGGCCAATTCAAACCATTGACTTACAAAATTTATACTTTTCGCTACCTAACCTGGCTCTCACCATCATTAGTGTAAAAATATACGGATTTTCGGTTTAGATTGATATATTGGTAAAGAGCATGATTATTCTTGGGTGACAGAATAAGTAAGGGGTCATGTAATCTAATGAGCAATGAGGCCCACTCATATTATGACATGTAATAGACTATGTGAAATATATGTGCATGCATGGTGCCTAGAGATTAATGAAGAGATGTGGTATATCAGAAGTAGTTTAAGGTTGAAGAAATGTTCCTCTATGTATTCATAAAGAATGCAATTGGAGAAAAAGGACATTTTAGTATATATATATATATTTGTAACTGTTTGCAACTATCTGTCACCAGGGTGCCGAATGGCCTAGCACACCAGCCTAATCAACATATACACTGAGGCGCCGCCTGCAGCTGGGGATGAGTCACCATTACTCAAATGGGGTGGTGCCGCCTCCCAGGCTGTGGGGGGTGTTTTGATTGGTGAGTTGTGGCATGGCCAGTCGCTCTCTCCCCCCGGGCCCCTGACCACACTAGCAGCATAAGATTAATTATTAATGAAAAACAGACCGATGCTCCAGTCACACTGGACATCGGCACTTTGCTCCTGCCTCTTGAATGAGACAGACCTATTCTTGAGCAGGACCCCAGACACTCTGTCTGATGCTAGCAAAATTCACCTATTCCAATTGAGTGTGTGCAACAACCCTGGGGCTCTGGTTCCATGGGCTGTAGGCACTGATTTTGAGACTAACTATATAGACCAATGGGTTGCTGTGTGGATGGAACAGGAGGGGTGAGGGTGATAGGTCACTGATAGGTGAGCAGGAGTTGTTGCCAATAAAGCACAACATCCTCACTGTCTATCTTTGTCCTCGTCTTCCTTTCTTCTTTATTATGGTTAATGAGTTATTAGTCTGGTTTGAATAGGAGCATCACAGGTGATATGAAGGGGGAAGAGGTTGTTGGTATCATCTGGTGTCCAAAACGTGGGCAGGCATCCAGAAATATCACAATTAGGATAGGATTAAGGCTGGTTATTACAGTATCAGGATAATGTGACTGAGTGGGAAATTGGGTCATGGTGCCAGTGGCCTAGTTTCACAGTGGGGCAGCACTATAACGTCACCATACGTGTGTACTGTCACAAGTTAGCGCCCATCATGATATGACCTAGATGTTGCCAGGGTATAGAACCCCAACAAGCAGACATGCAGTTACCGATGACTTAGTTATAGATGGCCAGTTTCCGTCTATGAGGGTATTGTGATTGGCCGCGACCGCCGCGCAGAACGTGATTCGCATGTAGTAAACCCTGTGAAGAAGAAGGAACAATGATGTATGCTTCCAAACGTTTATGACTCCATTCATGACGGCATCCACAACCAAGTGTCCACCCCTGACCAGCCAGGTCCCACGTCAACTCTCATGGAGGGGTTGGAGGTGGGGGGGGGGGGTTGCAGGAGGGGGAGTATTACACCCGTTGATTAAGAAATGAAAATTTCAATGACGGACAATTGGGTTTCCTCATTCCACTGCTCCTTGCCCTATCCCAGTAATGCCAAGCATCAGGCTAGATAGCGGCAAGTATAGACTTTTAAATTGTTATTTTGACGTCGCCAGCATTTGGCCACCACAGCCTGCCACATCAAAAGCAGGCGCTCAACTCATTTGACCATCCCATTTGGTATCAATAGCTTAAAGCAACATCTGTAAGGTGACTGAATTAGTTGAGGAATTGCGGGTTTTGTCTCACACTGAGTCAATCCAATGACCCCTTGTAAAATTCTCCGATTAAGAGTGTATTGAATATCGAGATGGCTAAATAAGAAACAGTACTCCCTTTATAATGCTCACACTGGGGTAGGGAAGCAATGCCCCTTTAAGCACAATCCCTCCCCCTTATCTCGCCCAGCCACACTGACACCACCGGTTATGTAATCCCAGATAATTAGGAGGTGGGTGGTGTAAGGTATGTGAATCATGTAAGGTATGCAAGGAATGCAAGGCAGGACAGTGTGGTCATGTGACCACCTGACCACCACCGGACCGACGAGTGAGCTATAGAATAGACCAGTCTATCAACAGAACTCAAGGTGTTCACACGTGTCCTTTACATACATCACATGGTGTCAGATGTGGGGTGAGGGGGGTGAGTCCTTAAAGCAGCCAATGGTTAACTATGTTAAGGAGAGGTTATGCGGGAGAGGGGTGACTGGTGTGAATGAGTGTAATAGCCAATGAAAAGGGCTCTTATATCCACTCTTGCATGTATCTAAAAACATATATATATACTGAATAAAACTAAGCAGCCAGATCATTATCTATCTACACTTCTGCTGGTGCTGAACTCGGATCGCGTGTTGTGTTGTGTGCTGTATCTACTAAGGGGTAAGCTGTAGCATGTAATTGATCTAATACAGATATAAAAGGGGGAACTTTGAATTGTACACCTTATGCAGGATATTAAGGCTTATGCAGGATATCATGCCTCCGTATATTAGGGCAGTCTAGCCTTGTTGAGCAGTATAGCTAATAACATGAGTGAACATAATGAAAGTAAACATAACCCTTGCATACCACCTAACTGGATCGGCCATCAATAGCATTTAAATGCCCGCATATATATAAGGCGGGTACCCGCAAATACAGGATTTCATACCCTGATGACTTACAAAATGATCTTCCATATCGTGATAATGCCGGCCACTAGTAGAATGGGGCGAGGAGTAGTGGAATGAGGAAGTCTAATTGCCTACAATTGAAATTAACTCTGTTTAATTAATTAATGTAATACTATTAGTAATACTGCCCGTCCTACAAAAAAAACTGTGAATGTTGAATTAATTAATACTGATCTAGTTATATGACACCACTGCTACCATATTGCTATGGAACTGTTGGGTTACAGAATTTCATTGCGTGACATGCTGCAAATTGGGTATTCAACAGTTATTGTATACCTTATTCTATATACCTTTTGTGTACATAACCCTGAATTGAAAAATTCCTGGGAGACCAGTGCATTGACACTGACAAAAGAGTTATTCAGCAGAATATACATATTTGCCTCAACAACAACAAAAAAGGAACCCAAAATGAATGTATTTCGGGGCCAGTTAGGCCAATCAGGTCAGAATGAGTTCACTGGATACTTGACAGTTGGGTTGGTGTCTCTCTGGCATAATGGTGTCTGGTGGAGGGTAAGTGTTTGTTGTTGTGTTACGTCCTAGCAACATCTAACGTCATCTCAGAACGGATACCGACTTGCAACAGGACGTTCTGATGGCGACTTTATAGTGCTGCCCCACTGGAAATTCAGGCTGCCAGCCCCATGCAACAATATCCGACCCAGTCACATTATCCTGACACTGAGCTAACCAGTTCTTGCCCTATCCTATTAATGCTGAGCGCCAAGCTAGGAAGCGACAAGTATCAATTTTAAAGTCATTGGTTTGACTCAACCGGGAACCGAATCCCCGACCTTCCGCACGCGAGGCCAGCGCTCTGTCGATTAGGCTACCGCGCCCGGCGGAGGGTAAATGTGAATGGCGGACAATACTACAATGCACAGCGGAGTAGTTTGTTTCCTTCACACCAGGTGGCCTCAGAGATAGAAAGCCCGCTGTCTGGCCATGTCAATATTAGCCCCCATACCCCAAAGGCCAGAGTAGAATTAGTGTATTTATTGTTTACGCCCTAGCAACATCTAAGGTAATATCAGGGCAGATCATTGTTGAGAAAATGAGATAATTAAATATCGGATACTTCAATTTCGGATAATAATTTAATACGACTAATTCGACGTGACTAATTTATATCGTTGATGTAGTAGGATGGCATATCATTGCTATTTATATGCATTTTGTGTATATTAAGGCAGTGTATTTTTCAGTCTCTTTCAGCACGGTGACTTCAAATGGTCCTGGTAGATTTTACAGACCTCACAGTTCAGATGAGTATGCCGGAAGACTTACGATGAGGACATTAGTATGATGGTGCACCTGCCACAAGGACATGAGCATGTTGATAGACTTGTGATGAGGACATTAGTATGCTGGTACACCTGCCACAAGGACCTGAGTATGTTGATAAACTTGTGATGAGGACATTAGTATGCTGCTAGACCTGCCACAAGGACCTGAGTATGTTGATAAACTTGTGATGAGGACATTAGTATGCTGGTACACCTGCCACAAGGACCTGAGTATGTTGATAAACTTGTGATGAGGACATTACTATGCTGGTACACCTGCCACAAGGACCTGAGTATGTTGATACACTTGTGATGAGGACATTAGTATGCTGGTACACCTGCCACAAGGATATGAGCATGTTGATATACTTGTGATGAGGACATTAGTATGCCGGTAGACATGCCACAAGGACATGAGCATGTTGATAGACTTGTGAATAATACATTACTATGCGGGTATACCTGCCAGAAGGACCTGAGTATGTTGATAGACTTGTGATGAGGACATTAGTATGCTGGTACACCTGCCACAAGGACGTGAGTATGTTGATAAACTTGTGATGAGGACATTACTATGCTGGTACCATTATACAGTTGGTCGATAGAAAGCCCGAGCCTGCACTGTTACCGACGCAACAGATTTTTAACTTCCCACACCACATTGACATGATATGAGAACAACTGGCCTGTGGTGATGCTGTTTCTTATACACAGTGGTGGATATCCAAATTGGCAGAGGTGATGGCATGGGGAAATCAAACCATCAACCTTCAGATTAGGAGCGTGACCTAGAAAATAGTCAGACACTCTAACCACTCCGCCACAGAGAACACCGCCTTGTATTACTCAGCTGCGTGATACTCAGTACAGGATAAGCGTCAACCTGTGGACCAGTGTACTTACAACCAGGGGTTCTTCTTCAGCTCTGAGTCCAGGGACCAGTGTAGCTAGAGATAACAAGCTCTGAGCGCGTGACTTGTGTGAAGAAGTTTAGGTACTCTGCTTCGGTACCCTGTTTCCTTAGTAAATAGTAACGCTTCACGGGGGACCCGTGTGCTAACCGGCCTTACTCAGCTGCGTCATACTCAGTACAGGATAAGCATTCAGCCTGTGGACCAGTGTAGGCCTACTTCCAGGTGTTGTTCTTCAACTCTGTGCCCATTGGCAAATCTACTCCACCTGCATGGCAGGAAGGACGACGTTGTGCTACTCTGCTTGCCAAACCTATACGAATGATTGGCGATGACGCCCAGTGTACGTCAAATCCAACTTGACTTGCTCACATTGAGAATTCCAGGCAATATTACTCAATTTTTTGCTAATCAGCTCCGACCGGATGCGGTGTCCAAATCGGTAAAAGCGCGGGCTTCCCGTGCGGAAGGTAGAGAGTTTAAAACCCTGGTCGAGTCAAATTGATGACTTGCAATATTTGTCGCTACATTCCTGTACGATTTTGAGGCTGCATACCATTAGAGCTGAGAGCTACGAGCTTTGTATAGGCTACCACAAGCCTGCATCAAAGAAGAGGATAATAATAATAATAATAATAATATCCTAGCATTCTGCATTACTAGGATCGAGCAAGGACTGGTTTGCACAGTATCAGGATAATGTGACTGTGTGGGATATTGGGTCATGCTGACAGTGGCTTGGTCTCACAGTAAGGAAGCACTATAAAATCGACATGAGCGTGCACTGCCACAAATTGGTGCCTATCCTCATATAACCTTAGATGTTGCCACAATGTAAAACCCGAACAAACAACAACATCCTACCTGCACCTCTGAACACTCCTCCATTAGCTAACATTACATTTGTTGTTGGTAAATATGTTTATTCTGCTGAATAAGTCTTTTGTCAGTGTCGACACACTGGTCTTCCAGCAATTTTTCAATTCAGGGTTATTTACACAAAAGGTATATAGAATAAGGTATACAATAACTGTTGAATACACAATTTGCAGCATGGAACATAATGACATTCTGTAACCCAAAAGTTCCATAGCAATATGGTAACAGTAGTGTCATATAACTGGATCAATATTAGTCAGATCAATGTGAGTATTTACATAGTATTTAGAATGTAATATTACATAGTATTTATAATTTGATATTTGAAAATTGCAGGATTAGGCCTACTGACGATAATTGGATACAGTAAAATACAGTTATAACGCGATCGTTGGGGTCCATACTATGTCATCGTGATAACAGCAGAGTGTGGTTAAATTGGGGTTCTGTTTATCAAATTACATTTGAATTAAGGAATTCTGGGTCGGATGAATCATTGCATTATATCCAAATTCCCATTAAATCAGGGCGCGCTATAACCCAAGTTCACGTTAATAATAATAATAATACACCATGACACCAAATTACCTATAGGTGCCTATTTTCCTCAGCCTATGCGCTTCCACCCCCACACACCTCAGAAAGTAAGCGGGCCGTGAGCATGCACACTGAGCTAGTCAGTGTTTACGCTGCTCTAAATTTCTCTGAGAGCAGCTCACAAATCTCCCACCAGGGGGTGCTGAGATCACTCCTCAGGGAGGTCGACAGATGCTGCAGTTCTGAAGTAGCAAGGGAAGGCCAGTTACCATAGCTATTACCATGGATGTTACCATGGTTACCAGGGTAGATATTGTATTTCATAGCTCGGGATCTCTCCTTGGCTGGAGTAGGTTCCATCCACATTCTATATGTACATGAATGAATATTTGCATATTTATTTATTTTATATTTATTTTGTATTTAAATTTCGATCAACTCACTTTCCTTAATCTACTGCTTCCATTTAGAAATAGGGGGTCGGTATGGAGGTTTTCTAACTTGATTTGTAATGACATACCTAGATAATACAAATATGTCATTGGGAGTGATGAAAATGAGAAATATTGTGCCTGGAGCAGGACTCGAACCCACATCTCTTTGCATTCCGGGCCTGTGTGCTAACAGTTACACCACCTAGGCTCCCTGATATCACCACACTACCCACACCTACCTATCTATGCGACTCCTTACCTAAGAGGTCAGTGCAGACCGCTACACTTGTCGCCCTGGAATTGTAATTATTGTAATGCTTACTATTACATACATACAGGCAATGCACTTACATATATACATACACATGGTAGGTTCAACAACTATACAGTGCATAGCTTGTACAGGATCCTGATCACGTCCCCAGTGTCATGGGGGGGGGGATGAAAATGGGAAATATTGCACCTAGATTGGGGCTCAAACCCACATCTCTTTGCATTCCGGGCTAGTGTGCTAACCATTACACCACCTAGGCTCCCTGATATCACCATACTACCCATGCCTACCTGTCTATGCGGCTCCTTGCCTGAGAGGTGAGTGCAGACCACTACACTCATCCCCCTGGAATTGTAAGTCTTTTAATGCTTACAATTACATACATACAGGCAATGCACTTACATATATACATACACAGGGTATGTTCAACAACTATGCAGTGCATAGCTTGTACAGGATCCTGGTCACGGCCCCAGTGTCATGGGGGGGGTGCTGAAAATTGGAAATATTGCACCTAGCTTGGGACTCGAACCCACATCTCTTTGCATTCTGGGCTAGTGTGCTAACCATTACATCACCTAGGCCCCCTGATATCACCACACTACCCATGCCTACCTGTCTATGCGGCTCCTTACCTGAGAGGTCAGTGCAGACCACTAAAAATAAGTTAGGCAATCTATGATATAGCATACATCAGTGATTATATAGAGTTAAGCAATTTACACGCTAAAGTAAACATGTGCGAAGTTAATACCATATATATTATATATACTTTTATTTATTTTTAAAATTTCGAGAGTAAAGTTTGGGATTATCATACTGGTTATATTTTGATGTTATACTACATACCTGAGCCTGTCTAAAAGGTGCTAACTCTTCATTTTTGTGTCCATAGTAACGATTGACACAAAAAAGCACAGAAACGGTTACACTGAAAACACAAGGACATTTGCTTCAAGCCTTGAAATTAACCTATTTTGGGTAATTAGTCTTACAAAGCCTTGAATTCCATCAAACTGTCCCCACTGATCTAATTTAGTCTGAAATCGCCATTTGGAATGGCAATTTCTAGGAAGCGACATGCATCAATTGTTATGTCATTCGTACTTATCCTTGATGTTAACTTGTTAATAACATGGGTGAGCCGTGATCTCCGATTTAATTTTTGGACATGTTCAAAGAAGCGGTATGTTAGAGGCTGAATTTGCATCCATGATGCCAATATACTGTGGCGAAGTCGACCATAGTAGAAAGTTCCTCTTAATGTACTCTAGTTTACTGTAGCATACTTTGATCCGCACAAAACCATGGCCATTCCACGTCATGCATGCCATGGTGACAGAGCCATTAGTGGATGTAGTTGAACATAGTTGAATGTAGTGGAGGCTAACGTAGTTGAACATAGTTGAATATACCGGCATCCAAACAGTAACGTATTTATCTGTATCATTCGGTGGCTCATCAAGCAAAACCTGCCGTACCTTAACATATTTCAACGTAGTTTAACAAACTAACACCACATTTGACCCACGTTAGCCTCCACTACGTTCACCTACATTCAACTACGTCCACTAAAGGCTATGTGACCAGAGCTTTAGTCTGTTAATCTACATGATTTCATCAATTATTTACCACAAATGTAGAGTGCTATTATATAATTATAAAGCATTTGAACTATATGTTTAGCAGTTTAACTGGAATTTAGACTGTTTGCAATCTACAAACCGTTACAAGCCATAAACAGGAAGTAAGAAACCCTCAATTATTACTAAAACTAAATTCAGAAGATTTAAATCAAGTTGGAGTACTGCTATCCAGCAGTGAAAACAAGTGTTAACACACTTATCTTTTATGAGCAGGGTAAATAAATTCATCACTAACAAAAACAAAGAAAAAACAACAAAAAACTCTCTAGTTTCTATTTAGGTCAGGCTATCGGTGAACAGAATTACCACACTGGGCCACACTTACAAGAAATGGTATTTTACCTAAAATAGAATATTTGAAAGCCTAATTAACCTGCAAAAGTAAAGTACATAATAGTGACTCCATAAATAGCCTTTGCCCAATTTCTTCCTATTTCAGGAGACATTCGTTGCTGTACTGTTCATATTATATGCAATATAAGGGTATTTATATAAATGTTATAGGAATTTAGCGACTTTTGATATGTGTGTATGAGGTTGGTAGCTTGAGCAACTTGGGGAACTGTTGTTTCTCATTGCATTGTTAAACCAAATCAGCAATTATATTTTGTACATAGAATCAGATACGTCCCTTATTGCATACATACATGCAAGCATTTTAGATGCGAATATATACATATATATAATAATAAATAATAATAAAACATGTATATAGCACCCGATCCAGCAAGCCCTTCTCAGGCGCTTTACATAAGAAAGAAATATGCAGGAAAATAAATTTCACCTCGTTAAAAGCAGATTTAAACAAATGTGTCTTAAGACCTTTTTTAAAAGCACCAACAAATTTACAATCAGTGATATATCCTGGCAGAGCATTCCACAGTCTCGGGGCAGCAATACTAAAAGCACGACCCCCAAAGCCTTTGAGTCTGCTCCGAGGAACTGCTAACGGGCTGGAGACTGTGTTCAAACATTTGTTCTCTCCTGGAGCATATCTCTCATATGTTCTGGAGCCTGATCATGCAAGGCACCATATACAAGAAGCAGCACCTTGAAATCAAATCTCTTCTCCACAGGGAGCCAGTGTAATGATTTCAGCACAGGAGTGATGTGATCAAATTTCTTTGTGCCCATCAATAACCTGGCAGCCGCATTCTGTATACGTTGCAGTTTTGAAATACTTGACAGCGGCAGACCATACAAGAGAGCATTACAATAATCCACATGCACGCACACATCCACATCTACACACCCCCACACCCCCTCACACTAGATCATATCCACACACACTCCACACACACGCCATATCCATCACACCCACTCCCACATGCACGCACCCACCCATATCTACGCAATACACATCCCCCACACACTCCCACACACACCACACACGAAAATCCACACCCCACACACTCTTACATATACACATGCACTCCTCACATCCAACACGCACGACCATGTCCACACACACTCCTCACACACTCCATATCCATCACACACACACCTCACACACTCCCACATTCACGCACACACCCACATTTACACCCCACTCACACTCTCACATACCCACTCCTACATCATGGTGCCGGAGACCTGATTTCCCATTGAGGCAGCCCTATAAAGTCGCCAAGAGTGCACCCTGTCACAAGTCAGTGCCCGTCCTGGTGTGGCCTAGGGTCTTGCTGGGGCGTAAAACTACACCAACCACCCAGCCTCCCCCGACCCTCTCAGAGGACTGTGGTTGGGCTCTTAGACCGCCTTTTTCCTTCCACTACCCATCAGAAGCCAACTCCCGACCACATGAGACCACTTTAAGCTGTGCCCATACAGTGCTGCAGATTTGGAGCCTTCAGCGCACCAACGCGACTGAAAACTCCCCATAAACAACATATCCACACATACTCCTCACACACCCCACACCCACCCACATCCACTCACACCACACACACACTCTCCCTCACACCCACACCCCAAACAGACACTCCCTCATACCCACCCACACCCACATTCACACATCATCCACCACACCCACTCCCACATACACACACATCCCTACGCCAACGCCCCCTCATCCCCGCCTCCCCGCCTCCTCGCCTCCTCGCCTCCCCATCTCCTCCTCCCCCACCCCATGCTACCCCGTTCCTACCCGGCTCAATGTACCCAGTTGGTCGGGCAGAAGGCTGTAGGAGACGGCGGGCGGCGGTGACTGGTCCGGCGGGCGGCGGTGACTGGTCCGGTGGGCGGCGGGCGGCGGGCGGCGGGCGGCGGGCGGCGGTGACTGGTCAGGTGGGCGGCGGGTGGCGGGCGGAGGAGGTGGCGGGTAGGCGCTGGCTCAGTAGGGTATAAAGACCGGGAGGGGGGACCCTGGAGAAGGGGACGAAGCGGGAGCGTCAAGCCATCGACAAGGCTCCGTGAGAAGGTGGGCCTGGGGGTGCTGCGACCGGGACCCGGTAAGGGGACACCGCCCATTGCCACCAGGGGGCGTGCCGAGAGGATTTACATCCCATATCAACAAGGCGTAGTAAGTCAATATACATATATATATATACACTACATATATATATATAAACATACACACAGAGCTAACTAAGGTCAGGAGGATGGAGAACCTCCTCTAATGCTTAGTAGCACACGCAACCTCTCAGGTGCAGCAGGAGGGTTCACAGGCCAGCCCAGGTCAGCCCACGCCAGCCCACGCCAGGCCAGGCCAGACCAGCACATGCCCAGACCAGGCCAGCCCAGGCCAGCACAGGCCAGTACAGGCCAGCACAGGCCAGCCGTCCATCTTTGAACACCTGACAGTAGAGAAAGATAAGAACAGTGCATGAATACTGTCAAGGTTTCTGAATACTTACTACTAGTACTAGTTCCGTTTGAGTGAGATTAGTGACAACAGTAAAGTGAGGGACTCTCTCTTTCTCTCTTTCTCTCTCTCAATCTCCCTCTTGATATGACTTTAGATGTTGCTAGGATACAAAACAACAACAACAAACAACAAGTCAACAACCCCCGAGCCAAGCTTACAGTGTGTGTGAAAGATATTCTGATGATAAACACACATAGCCTCTGCGTGGAACAAGCAAGCTGGACAAAAGCAGCTGGCTATGAATTATAATATCTATCTTCACCTCTCTCCCTTCTTCTAGGCCGTAAGGATCAACAATTTGGCAGCTACACAGCTTAGCTACACCGTTCGATAAGGAAGGAACGATAGGTAATTAGCCAGCCCTGAGCATTTTCATTTTCAATTTCAGAACGAGGCTGATATTGAAGGCCGGCGTCTGCAATGGACGCTGCCAGTGGTGAAGTCATTCGCGTTGGTTCGGAACTTGAAAGGATTATCATTGATTGTGTCACCGCCACTGATTGACTCTAAGACACACGGTTGTAGACTGTGATTGGCTGAGTGGGTCAATCAATTAGTACAGTAGTTTGACACCAGGTGGAAGGGGAGTTTAATCCATATGGATTAAAGTTATATATATAAATATATATAAGCGCAACTGGCTGATTTCAACAGAAGTTAGTCATCACAATTTGGGTATCCATCCCCTTGTAAGATCGGACAAGACAAGATAAGAGAAGATAAACCGAGATAATATAAGATCAGACAAGACAAGATAAGAAACAAGAGAATATAATGACAACATGTGATAAGACAAAGACACATCAAATAGGATAAGACAGAAAAAGATAAGCCAATACGATACAGATAATATAAGATAAGACGACACAAGATAAGAAACAAGAGAATATAACTACAAAATGTGATAACACAAAGGAATACAGGATAGGATATTACAAAGAAAAACAATAAAGGATAAGACAAAGAAAGAGAATATAAGACAAGAACCGACACAGTACGACAAGCAAGGATAGGATACAATAAGCAAAGACAAGATACAACAACCGGCAAAGATAAGATATAGCAAGACAGGATAAGACAAGGAAAAACAATATACGAACAGACAACGAAAAACAGTATAGGATAAGACAAAAGAAAAGAATATAAGAGAAGAAAAGCCGGACACATAAAAACAATACAAGAAAAGACAAGATACAACAAAGACAGGATACAACAAGCGAATAAAATATAGTATGCGGCCGGCAAAGATCAGACACAACAAATTAAGTCAAGCCAAGAAAGAGAAAACAAAGTAAGACTGCCCAGCCCGACTATGGCCAAGCACTGACCGTCTCCAGGCGTTGCCATGGAGACGACTGACCTTGCTGATACAGGCAGAGGTATCGGCAGAATGCGACACCTGGAGGAACCACTCCCGGATGAGGGCCCCTACTCCAGGGTCCTGGATGAGGACTTTGATGACCCTCCGAGGACCCTGACCCATCGTTCCCCTGACAGCCGCCGGGGGGAGACCAACAACAATGACAATAACAAGGGAGAGGACAGTCGCAGTCTCCTTGACGACGTTGATATTGAGGAACTTCTCGCTCGTCCCAGGCATCGAGTCGGGATGTTTCGTAGACAGAACAACAGTCTGAGTAAAGGTGAGTTTGTGATATTGGTTGTCTCTTACATTTTCACTGTTGTTTGCGTGTATTTGTGACATATTGATTGTAAAATTAGGGCAAAAGCATTGGGGAGGGCGATAACAACAGAAACAGTAACACTAGTGGTAAAAATATCAGTGGTGTCAAGTGTTGCTGAGACAATTGTAGTGCCCTAGACTTCTACCACAGTAGCAAGAGAAGCAGAGATCTGAAGTGTGCAGGAAGACTGTCAAGTTGTCTGAATACTTACTAGTGCCGTTTGAGTGAGATGGTGACAGTAGCTGGGACAGCAACATCAGTTGTGACAGTGACGGCAGCAGCAACAGTGACAGCAAGAAGCAAACCAATGGTGATGATGATGATGATGATGGGGAAAGCGATGGGTCATGTAATGGGGAGGGAGATATCAACATCAACAGTAACAGTAACAATGGTGGTAACAGTGACAGTGGTGTCAATTGTTGCTGCCACCATTATAGTGACATAGAATATGGTAACAGTAGCAAGAGAAGCAATGGGTCAATAATGACAGTACTATATTCCTGACACTATCAGCGAAGTGACTGTGACACCGACTGTGTCAATGACTTGCTCTAGCAGTGGTTATGACAGTGACAGATCTCACTAAAGGTGAGTTTGTGCTATTGTTTGTCCCTTACATTTCCAAGGTTATGTGCATGTATTGATCGGATATTAAACTTAGTTTAAATTAAAGGTAACATATGTTGCTAGTATATCTAGGAAGACTGTCCAGTTTTATGAATACTTACTAGTATTGTTTAAGTGAGATAGTGACAGTGGCTGTGTCAGGTCCTGCATTGTCAGTTGTGACAGTGACAGCAACAGTGACAGTAAGAGGAGAAGCAATGGGGATGATGACAAGGAGAGCAATTTACAAAGCAGTGGGGAGGGCGATAGCAACAGCAACTGTAACACTGAGGGTAGCAGTGGCAGTGGCGTCCAATGTTGCTGCGCAATTGTAGTGACCTAGACTGTGACAATAGCAGCAAGAGAAGTGATTACGCCAGCCTCAACAACAGCCACAACAACAGTAGTAAGATGTGTATGCACTGTTATCTCGCTTACATTAGTGACATTAGATGTTATATATTTCAATGTGGATAGAACCTAGCATAACTAGTGTGACTATACATGTATATGCAGCACCTTGCATAACTATGTTATACATAAAATGATGAGTTTGTTCAATAGTGAAGACGCATGCATGTTGAATACCATGTTCGACTCCCTCCAACAACAGACTTATTCAAAGTGATCAAATAAAGCAGCATTGGTTTCAATAGGAATCATGTCAAGTAAATCGAGAGCTTGCTAGAGGCATTCAATTAGAGCATTCAGCTAATTTTATAATATGCTATGTGTTTTATTCTCACCTATTGGTTGGCGTGAGAATCCATTCAGAACAGATCCAATTTACCTTCTTCCTAAAGATGATGGGCCAATCAAACTGATCCACTCCTACTGGGTCACTGGGTCACTGGGTCATGTCCTTTGACTTCACCTCATTAAGCCCTTTGCACCGATGGCAATTATGCCATTCTTGAAAATAGTCACAGAAGGCCACATTGCATTGACACGGTCACGTGACTCCGAATGTGTGCCATGGTTTTCATTCTCTAGTTCTGCTTAAGCCCCAGTCACACCTACCCGGATCAGGGGCTGGATGAGCCACAAACTGCCATCCGGGGTGGTCCGTGGCGATCCAGGGTGATCCATGGCTCATCGTTGGCTCGTCCGTGGCGACCCGGCCTGAATCGGCGTAATCCGTGGCTGGTCCGGGGTCTGCCCTGGATGTTTTAAAATGTTTAAAACATCCGGGGCGGTCCGGGGAATTTTACGATCTGGGCTCGATCCGGCATAATCCGGGGGTGGTCTGGGTAGCCAGGGGGTGGACCGGGTGTGAACCGGGGCCGGTCCAGGCTGTCCAGGGGTGGTTTCGGGGTAGTCTGGAGCTGTTTCGCCCCAGATGAGCCATGTTTCAGCCATGGTTTAAGCTGGACCACCCCCAGACTTTCCCGCACTACCCCCGGCGTAGCCACGGACCACTCCTGGACTGCCCGGATAAGACCCGGACACCCCAGATCAGCCCGGATCACCACATATCACCATGGATCAGCCACGGAATGCCTGGTTTACCCCGGATCACTTGCCCGGCTCTAGTCCGTGGCGACACTGGAGAGTGCTGGGGTCGTCCGAGGGTGGTCCGAGGTGGTCCGGGCGATCCGGCCTCTGGTCCGGGGGAAGGTGTGACTGTGAGGCAAAAAAAAGACGAAAACAGTGATTTTATCCGGGGCGGTCCGGGACAGTCCGGGCGATTGGTCCGGGGGTGGTCTGGCTCAAAATCCGGGGCTAGTCCGGGTGATTGGTCCGGGGCTAGTCCGGGTAGGTGTGACTGGGACTTTACCACAGTTTGATACCACGTTATCTTTGCCTGCAACTGTACTCCTTGTAAACAATAGACGGGTCGGGTCGAGATGGGATCACTGCCACTGTCACTACATTGATTGCTATTTTCAAGAATGACATAATTGGCAATCTCGGCCCGACCCGTCTATTTTTTACAAGGAGGATAGTTGTTGGCAGATAACATGGCATCAAAGCAGGGTCACAGTTGGTAAGCAGAATTAGAGAATGAAAACCATAGCACACATGGCACACATATGTTTTAATTGTATTATATATTATATATTTGTATCATTTTCCACCAATGTTCCCCAATAAATAACTAGCATGAGAACCTTTATGCTCATAAATATAATAAGTGCATTATTCCATTACTACTAAACCAACGGAGAACTAAATACTGACATTTGAACTAGAAATGAATTGATTGCAAACACAGTATAGTTCTATATTCTATAAGTCCATGGTTCATCGACAATGTCCACTACCTATATAGCAAATACATACTAAATGCTTTTGGATGGGGTTTTATAGTTATTTATATAGATATATTGTTCCTGACCAGATGATATGACCGAATGAGTTGAGCATCCGTCTCCTGTTTTGGTGAAATTGGGGATCCGAACCCATGGGTTTGTGGGTTTGAACCCTGGTCGAGTCAAACCAATGACTTAAAATGTATATGTGTCACTTCCTACCCAGGCATTTGACATTATTAGGATAGGGTAAGGGCTGGTTGGCTCAGTGTCAGGATAATGTGACTTAGTGGGATATCAGGTCATTGTGATGGTGGCATGGTCTCCCAGTGGGGCAACACTATAAAGTTGCCAGGAGTGCACACTGTCACAAGTCGGTAGTCGTCCTGATATGACCTTAGTTATTGCTAGGACGTAAAACAACAACAAACAACACAAATATATATTGTTCCCATTAGATTGTGCTCACTAGCTACTTACAAGTAGGATTTACCTAAATAAAACCTTCCCAGTCATGAAGGACCAGTAGTTCTACCCGCCTGTATAGCCCAGTGATAAGTACATCACGAACCAACACAAATTGCTGACCTGGTTTCCATTGCAACTTACCTCCACCACCATCCCACCCACCAACCGCCACCCAACAACAGCTCCTCGTGTAACCTTAGCAACCGCAGCAGGTTGAAGCTGAGGGTAGTTGCCAAGGTAACCCCAGCACACACGATAGTAAGTATAGGCAAAGGAATCCGGTATAGCTCCATCTTATGTTGGTTTTTTAGGGTTGTTTTTACACTGCTGTTAATTCAGGGTGGAATCCACCATGTCATCGACATTATTTGTTGCGGTGGTAAGGCAGTGCAGTTTGTTCAAGTTTCATAGTCTGACAAAATCTTCAAATTTTCAAAAGCAAAACACTTATCTTAGATTTGAATCTACCTATCCAATTCATTGTGTTTGCCGGTACGCACAGTGCAAAACGTCAGTTTTATTCAAAATTAATAGAAATGCAGAAGACTAAGCATATAAATGTAATATAATCTGTCTATTAAACATTTGATCTGTTTGTCTGCCAAGCTGTTTGTTTCTAAGTTGTGCGGTTTTAGAGATATTTCACTTTTTCTGTATGAAGATTGCTTATACTATATAGTCATAGCCATTGACAATGCGTTGAGTTTGCCAGTACGCACAGTTGAAAACTTCAGTTTTATTCAAAATTAATAGAAATGCAGAAGACTAAGCATATAACTTTAATATAATCTGTTTGTTAAACATTTGATCTGTTTGTGTACCAAGTGATTTGTTTCTAAGTTGTGTGGTTTTAGAGATATTTCTGTATGAAGATTGCTCACTGCCATTAAGTTTGCAGCGTGAAGTTTGCAGTGTGACCGGATGTTGTCCTGCAGCCAAGCTGTGTGCGCACTGACCTAAATACCTATGCTGACGTCATATGAAATAGGTATATTGGCTTCAGAAGTAACATCTTCAATTAAATTTACTTGGTATGCAAATATCTAATAAGTGGCACCAGTATCTAAGTTGGATATGTAGGTCAAAATCTAGATAAGTGTTTTGCTTTTGAAAATGTAATGATTTTATAGGACAGCAGTATCTAAGTTGGATATGTAGGTCAAAATCTGTATAAGTGTTTTGCTTTTGAAAATGTAATGATTTTATTGGACAGCAGCATCTAAGTTGGATATGTAGGTCAACATCTATATAAGTGTTTTGCTTTTGAAAATGTAATGATTTTATCGGACAGCAGCATCTAAGTTGGATATGTTGGTCAAAATCTGTATAAGTGTTTGGCTTTTGAAAATGTAATGCTTTTATCTGACAGCAGTATGTAAGTTGAATATGTAGGTCAACATCTATATAAGAGTTTTGCTTTTGAAAATGTAATGCTTTTATCGAACTCTGCAGCTTTAATATGTGCCACCAGTATCTAGGCCGGACATGTAGGTTCAAATCTAGTAGATAATTGCTTTGACAATTTAATGCTTTTATCGGACAATGCACCTTTAAGCCGAATTGCTCAAACACAGAAATTAGGCTGGTGGAAGGTGATGCAACGCACATCACTGGTTACAGCTGGATAATCTGATGAAGCATACATTTGTCAAAGCCAAAGCAATTATCTACAATTGATTCCACCCATCTAACTTAGATACTGACCACATGGGATGGCCGAAGGAGTTAGAGCATCTGTCTCCCGTGTTAGTAGATCGTGGGGTTCAAACCCTGGTCGAGTCAAACCAATGAGTTAAAAATTGATACTTGTTGCTTCCTAGCCTGGCGCTCGACATTATTAGGATAGGGCAAGGACTGGTTGGCTCAGTGACAGGATAATGTGACTGAGTGGAATATCAGGTCATGGCCACAAGCCGGTACTCGTCCTGATATGAACTTAGCTGTTGCTAGGACATAAAACAACAAACAAACAAAAACTTAGATACTGAAGCACTTATTATTAAGCATGATTTATTGCCATATAGAAGGGAAACTACTGAACCAATTTAATTGAAGCTTTTACTGCAAAAACCTATGGTGTCATGAAATTAACATGCTTGCCAAAATTCTTTCAGCATGTTTTCACTTAAAATATTTCAAAAGTTAATCATTTAAAATTGAAGTTATTTTCAAGTAAAGTAAGGTAGATTATAGCAATCAATTTGATATCTTTATCTCAGAAAAATTACAGAAACTCAAAACCACTGGACTAGGCAACTTTGTGGTTTTGTCAACTTAGCCGCTGCTGATAGAAAATATTGCATTGTGGGAATAGTTCCAAGTCCATGTTTTATATCTGCCCCAGGAGGCAAGGTACTAGGCGAAAACAGTCAGCGTGCTCCTGATGTTGTCTGTGCCTTGAGCTGCTAAGAAAAGGCAGGGGGCAGTGGGTACACTCCCGGTTGACATGGCAACGGGGCGGGGAGCATCAATGTATTGATATGTATATTTATATATCTATGCATTTGCTTCAATATGTGTTATTGTCGTAGGATGTTGCGAATAATTAGATACTTGGTAGCAAATATGTCTAGCTCGGTGCGTTGTACTTGTGTCTTGTCATGTGGCAAAACAGGAAGCAACACATGGCTAAATCATGTCCTACATATATATATATATATATATATATATATATATATATGTATATACATATATATATATATATATAGGACGCAAGTGACAGTATTCGCGGCACTGGTAGGGGTTGGGGGTGGTGGCGCCACCTGTCCCAACAGTGAAACGGGGGTCACCCATAAAGTAGCACACAACATAAGGGTGACCAAAATATGGAATCTTCCCTTCCGTGCCTTTATACTCGCATAATTCTGAAACATCACATATAGTTCAGGCGTAAACACCTACAACTCCATTTAAGTTGTTTTCTGTGAAATAGAATTGACTGTTGTGCTTTCCAATTAAAGTCTATCAGCTTCATATGGAGTAGGGCATTATATATGGGATGTGGCAGCTTCTGTGGGGGGGGGGGGGCAATTTGATTATTGGAACGATGGCAGCTTCATCTTAGAAGTGGTAGTCATGGTTTCATTTGAACCTAAATGGCTTTTGTTGGTTTTTGTACCTGAATCATATAGAGAGGTAGAAGTTTAGTGAGCTAAGTTCACCTCACCAAGTAAAGTGTCTTATGTTATAGACAGGTGGATGTGTAGTGGACTGCACTCGCCTCACCAGGTACAGTGCCATATAGACAGGTAGGTGGGTAGTGGAATGCACTCACCGCATCAGGTGCAGTGTCATATAGACATGTATGTGTGTATTGGGCTGCACTCACCTCACCAGGTACAGTGTCATAGAGACAGGTGGATGTGTAGTGGAATGCACTCACCGCACCAGGTACAGTGTCATATAGACATGTACGTGTGTATTGGGCTGCACTCACCTCATCAGGTGCAGTGTCATATAGACAGTTACGTGTGTATTAGGCTGCACTCACCTCACCAGGTACAGTGTCATATAGACAGGTGGATGTGTAGTGGAATGCACGCACCGCACCAGGTACAGTGTCATATAGACATGTACGTGTGTATTGGGCTGCACTCACTTCATCAGGTGCAGTGTCATATAGACATGTACGTGTGTATTGGGCTGCACTCACCTCACCAGGTACAGTGTCATATAGACAGGTGGATGTGTAGTGGAATGCACTCACCTAATCAGGTACAGTGTCATATAGACAGGTATGTGTGTAGTGGAATACACTCACCGCACCAGGTACAGTGTCATATAGACATGTACGTGTGTATTGGGATGCACTCACCTCACCAGGTACAGTGTCATATAGACAGGTGGATGTGTAGTGGAATGCACTCACCTAATGAGGTAGAGTGTCATATAGACAGGTAGGTGTGTATTGGGCTGCACTCACCTCACCATGTACAGCATCTTATACTGGTATGTATATAGTGGACTGCACTCACCTCACTATGTAGTGTAATATAGACAGGTATGCGTGTAGTGGGATGCAATCACCTCATCAGGTAGTGTCATATAAACAGGTATGTGTGTAGTGGGCTGCACTCACCTCACCAGGGAAAGTGTCATATATACAGGTATGTGTGTCGTGGGCTGCACTCACCTCACCAGGTAGTGTCATATAGACGTGTCTGTGTATAGTGGGCTGCACTCACATCACCAGGTAGAGTGTCATATAGATAGGTATGTGTGTATTGGGATGCACTCACCTCACCAGGTAGAGTGTCATATAAACAGGTATGTGTGTAATAACCTACACCCACCTCACCAGGTAAAGTCTTGGATATACAGGTAGGTATGTAATGGGGCTGTGCTCACCTCAACAGGTAAGGTGTCACATAGACAGGTGCATGGGTAGTGAGCTAAATTCACTTCACTGCGGAAAAGTGTCATATAGACAGGTAGGCGTGTAACATGCACTCACCTCACGAGGTGAAGTGTCACATAGACAGGTAGCCATGTACTGAGCTGCACCAAAGACCCTATTATACTAAGACGGCTCACTCCCTATCTCTCCCATGGTAATGTAAATTTTGCAGTGCCACCTTGTGGTGGGTTTGATCAGCTCGGCTGCTGGTTGGTTTTTCAGATGTAAACACATACAATTATATTATACATGAGATGGGTATGTGTGAATACACATCAATATGAAATTGCTATGAACAAATACACATCATCATCAGCATCATCATCATCGCCATCATCAAACATCCTTCACATTCATACATACATTTATGCATATAATGTAGCACCTGTTCAACCAAGAGAACAGCCAGCGCACCTACTGGTGGGTTTGATCATTTTGATTACACAGTACAGGCTGAGTGAGCCGTCATAGTATTATAGGGTCTTTGGCTGCACTCACCTCATCACGTAAAACATGACAAATGTAATCAATTCAAAACTACTTCCACTACAATTCAAAACTACTTCCACTACAATTCAAAACTAGTTCCACTACAATTCAAAACTACTTCCACTACAATTCAAGTATCTGGCAGCCGCGGACATAACAAACAACATTGGCAATCTTCCCAAACCTATTTATCGGAAGCCACCCACAAGTTCAACTACAAGATATTACCCCACATGTTGTTAGCACGTGAAGCCCCAACCACTTGACCCCTCCGCTTCCGATTGGATGACCTGATAGGATGGCCGAATGAGCTGAGCATCCGTCTCCCATTTTGGTAGATTTTTGGGATTTGAACCCAAGGGTTTGAACCCTGGTCAAGTCAAACCAATGACTTATAAAATTGATACTTGTTGGTTCCTAGCTTGGCACTCGGCATTAATAGGATAGGGCAAGGACTGGTCAGCTCAGTGTCAGGATAATGTGACTGAGTGGTATATCAGGGCATAGTGCCGGCATACTGATTTCCCGTTGGGGCAGCCCTATAAAGTCACTATGACTGCACACTGTCACAAGTCGGTACCCGACCTGATATGGCCTTAGATATTGCCAGCACGTAAAACACCAACAACCAACCAACTAACCTGTTCCGATTGGCTGACCTGTTTCCTGGTCCATTTGATCTGTGTGGAGACCCCTATGTTTATAAACAGCAACACTATAAATAGACAGGTACCGGTTGGAGGGGGGAGTGGAAGGGGAGCAAGGTTTTGTGGCAAGTGTCACGAAATAGAATCGCCCCCTCAAAGTTGTCTTCCCCTGGCGAATATATTTCGAAATAAAACCTCCCTGATTGAAATAGATCGCCATGACCCACGAAATTCAGTTTCATTCATATATAGGGGCCTAAATATATGTGATCTAAAACGAATTATGCGAGTATAGAGATACGTAAGGGAATTATTATGATTATTGTTAGACTCTGTAAGACTCAACACTATACCGGTGGAGGTACCTGCGGCCTCCTCACCTCCACCGGATGTAGACCAGTGTCAGTCACACCGGAGGATTTTTTCTTAATATACATATATCTATTCAAATATACCAGTGGGTTTTATTCTAAATAAAATAGAGGGAGTCGGAAGAGTGGGGAGGAGGGGGATGGGAAGGAAGGGGTGGGGGAGTTTTATTTCGAAATAAAATATGTGGGGGCGATTTTATTTCGAAATAGAATCGCTGGGAGGAGAACATTTTGAGGGGGCGATTCTATTTTGTGACACAGATGGTGATAGCTACAGTTATCGCAAACCACTCATTTAAAGGCTGTGTCTATTACTATACTGTTGTCAAGGGGCGGGGCTGGACATGGGTAGTATTGTGCCTAAAGCAGGATTCGAACCCACACTTCTTGCCTTTCTAGGGCTAGCATCCAAACCACTATGCTACCTGGAGTCCCTGATGCAATATACACTTGTGCTCCCTTGAGTTGTAAGTCTCTTAAAATGGTTTTCGTCCATGAATTGTGTAATTGGGACAACGAGAACACAGTAAATATATATTTATGGCTTTTTCTTTTTCAGTGTCTTTTTCTTACATGGTCCATTTCAATTTTTCTTAATATTGAGGCCAGAGACGCTATGATCCTTACATCCCATATTTGTGTGGGGTGGGTGGGATGGCAATTTCAGTAGCTTAAGTGTCCTCGAGGCTCCGGGTTCAAAGTGATCGAATTGGCAGCGTGAGGTCGCTTTTATAGCGGATTTCTTCTGGCCGAAAGGGGGTGCATTGGTGAGTTCGACAAAGCTATGACAGGTGAAAGCATCATCTATGTTGTTTATGTCGGGCTGCCGGCTTAGTTCGATAATACCCGCTAGTCGGCGTTAGGAGCTAATTTAATATAATGTTATCAGGAGCCGCTAGTCGGCAGCAATGTCAATGCGTCCTTAGATACTGGTACACGGCTGGTCTGAGTTTGCATGCCCAATTACCCGCCATGTTTAAGCATTACGGACAATGTTTTCAATTACCTACAGGCAATGCAATTACATATATATATACATACACAGGGTAGGTTTAACAAACGTACAATGCATAGCTTATATGGGATCTTGGTCATGGGAACCAGTGTTGTCGGGGTGATGAAAATAGGAAATATTGCACCTAGAGCAGGATTCGAACCCACACTTGTTGTCATTACGGGGCTAGCATGTTAACTATTACACTACCTAGCCTCCCTGATGTAATCACTCTACCCACACCTACCTGTCTATCGGGCTCTTTGCCTGGGAGCTCAGTCCTGATTACTATACTATTTTTTTTAAATAGCAATAGAAGAAGCAGAAAAGCACTGTTGGCAAATGGGTTGGGGATGCATTTGTCATGGCAATAACCAACAGCTGGACAAAGGTTCAGATATATGCTGTATAAGCCATTCATCATCATCATCATCATGCTGTCGGTCACGATGCGACAAAGACTGCTTTCATTATTTGACTGCCGCTCTCCATTTAGCTCTCTGCTGTGAGAGTTGCGTCCATGAGTCAGTCTTAATGTCTCTCAGCTTCAGGTTTCTCTTGATGTTATCCTTGAACCGGAGACGAGGGTGCCCTCTCTTTCTGCAACCAGAAGACAGTTGAGAATAGAGGATCTGCATTGGTAGCCTGTCTGATGACATCCTCATGAGGTGTCCAGTCCACCGGAGATTCTTTTTGATCAGAAGATCTTTCATAGAGGGCAGCCCTGTCCATTCGAGTATTTCCTTATTTGTCACTTTGTCCTTTATAAGCCATTATACAAGAATAATAAGGCTGGAAGCTTCCGTCTTCTCCTCAGCCCTAACTCCTCCCTCAGTCATCGACTGCAGGACCCTCCTTAACCTAGAAACTTCCATCCTACTCACACTCAAATCCATTGGGGGGCGCCAAACATCTGTGCACGCACCACTGCCCCCCCCTATATACACTCACTGTACCGTCTTGTGTCTTTCTTCATTGTGCAGGATGCTTTGAGGAAAAGGTCTTATACCTATTGAGCATTTCCACCACCAATATGCCTTCTGTTGACAAAGGCTAAAACGAATGGTGTGGGAATAACTACTAATATTAGTAGCAACTCATTGTGCACCATGTTCTGTGGAAAATGTTTTATAGGGGATTTCCACCGTCAATTCGCCCTCTGGTGGAAGTAGATAGAACTATTGTTGCAGGAGGAAGGGCTATTATTGCTGGCCTTTGAGGTTGAATGGAATATTGGTTGTTGGAGTTTTACATCCTGATAACATCTAAGGTTATATCAGGATGTGTGACAGTGGGCACTCATGGTGACTTTATAGTGATTCCCCAATGGCAGACCAGGCTGCCAGTTCCCTGACCTGATATTTCACTTAGTCACATCATCCTGACACTGAACCAAACAGTCCTTGCCCTATCCTATTAATGCCGAGCGCTTGGCTAGGAACCGACAAGTATAAATTTGGTAAGTCGTTGGTTTGAATGGAATTTTTATTTGCCTCTTAAAACGTTGTGATCTTTATTGTATCTGGGTCTTTTCATGGTCAATGTGGCCGATGTCTTTTCTAGTATGTAATGGTCAAACACAATTATGGAAAGAGTAAAGGAGGTATTTTCTTGATAGAACTGGTATTCTTACAATATGGTGGGATAGATATGAAAGAAATGAAGGCCTAATGTGACATAGTAAAAAAAACATATATGTTTATTCCACAAATATGGTGTTTCAAGGGCATGAATATGTTACATGGAGAACGTGGACTTTTCTACAACCTACTAGACCTTCATTTTGCATAGAATATTACCTGTTAGTCAATGCAATAATATAAAGAGACACTTACTTCAAATAAATCTTCATTTTGCATGTATATATATTCTTATTATATCTAATATTCCATGGTGATTAAACTGGTTCTGGATTTAAATGTTGTGTCCCCTGCGTGTCCCCTGCTTGTTAAATTAGGAAATGTGTTATCCTGGGACTACCAGAGCTTCAGTAAACAGAACAGTTGCTATTGTTGCATGTGTAAGGCTATTTTCTAGTAACATGGCTCGGAATATCATTTTTCTACAAAGCATTATGAACAAAACTTTAAGTTGAAGTTCCATATTCCCTTCTATTGTGTTACATCCACAACTCAAAATTGGGGAAAATATAATTATCCTATGCAGATTTCTTTACAGTGCATTTCTATACTAAGGGGATCACAATATAAAAATTAATTGTTTCATGCAATAAATTTGATTAAATAATTGATTTGATTAATAAATCCACACTTGGTGATTAATAAGTCCACATGTGGGGCTGGCTACTCAATTACTTCTTATTTATCTGACAAAATGATAACCTCAACTATCTTTTCCTTCATGTTACCAGTATATATAGGACAAGAGTTGGATACTCAGCGGAAAAATGAGAAAAATACATAATATTCATTTGTAACCTTCATGTCACACTTTGGCCCCCATTTACCATGAAAAGACCCATATACATGATCTAACTCCCACAATTGATATGCACATACCTGGCGTGCTGGCCTAATCGGTAGAGTGCAGGCTTTGCGTGTGGGAGATCGGGAGTTTGGTTCCCAGTCAAGTGAAACCAATGACTTAAAAATTGATACTTGTCACTTCCTAGCCTGGTGCTCGGCATTAATAGGATATCACAAGGACTGGTTAGTTCAGTGTCAGGTAAATGTGACGCAGTGGGATATCGGGTCATTGTGCCGGCGGCCTGATTTCCCAGTGTGACACCACTATAAAGTTGCCATGAGTGTGCACTATCACAAGTCAGTACCCATCCTTATATGACCTTAGATGTTGCCAGGATGTAAAACAACAACAAACAACCAAATGACACGCAAATATAGGCATATGTTCAGTGAATAAAGCATAGCTGGGAATTACATATTTCTGTATATTATGCCATGATTCATATGCTTCTCAGTATGAAATTACTTTTGCTTAGATTTTTATTAAGCAGATTGTGTGGTGTCCTAAACAGGTGTTACATCTGAGCAACACATGTTTACTGCCATAAGACATACCTTAATCATGGATTACACCTTTATTTTTTATCTCATCAATTTATATTTTACATAGATGTAAAGGGGAGATTTCCAGCTTTCATTTGCAACAACAAAATGTAAAAAATTAAAATATTAAATTGTAACTCTCCATGTGACACTTCTAGCCAGTTTTCAGGAGAGTGACCCATATATATATATTTATATATAGCTTATGGTCTATAATTATCTCATTATTTCATTTATCAGCATTTTACTCTATAAATAAACTGTACTAGGATTTGGTATTGTCATGGGGGTGATGAAATATTGCGCCTAGAGCGGGATTCGAACCCACATCTCTTTGCACTCCGGGCCAGTGTGCTAACCATTATACCACCTAGGTTCCGTGATACCACCACACTACCCACGCCTATCTGTCTATGTGGTTACTTGCCTGAGAGGTCAGCGCAGAATCCTACACTAACCATTACACCACCTAGGCTCCCTGATATCAACACACTAACCATGCCTACCTGTCTATGTGGTTACTTGCCTGAGAGATCAGTGCAGACTCCTACAGTATCTTTATCTATTCCACTTAGTGTGAGTATCCATTCACTTTTGCTCCCGTATTACTGTTTCATTTTGTTGTTGGTATATTACTTGAGTAAGAAGGGTAAATTTCAATCACGGGCAATTGGTCTTCTTTGTTCCACTGCTCTGTGCCCTATCCTAGTAATGATGATCGCTTGTCTAGGAACCGTCAAGTATACATTTTTAAGTCAATGGTTTGACTCGATCAGGGTTCGAACTCTTGGGTTCGAATCCCATGATCTACCAAAACGGGAGACGGATGCTCAACTCATTCGGCCATCCCGTCTGGTTGATTGCTAACATTATTCGGAAATCAGAAATTATTCTGAATCGCGAAAGACAACTGGCTCACAAGGATATCAGCTAAGGGAGTATGGACCTGTCTTAGTTATCCCTCCCTGAAAGCAGCATGTGACACTTCTTACACACGACCGTCTTTGCTGTCAGTCTGTCAGGGGAAGCTGCGTGTAATTATGGTGACCACTGGGTGTGAGGGACGGAAGTCAGGGTGGACGCCAGAATAGCCAGGGATAGAACAGGGGTGCAGGGGGAGGGTGGAGGGGGGGGGAGGATTGGGGTGACAAGGTGAGGGTGTTTGCAGTGCAGAAAGGTGGAATAGGTAGGGATGAGGAGGTTTCTGCTGGAAGGATGCACATGCAGCACAGCCACAACCTACCGAAGAATAACTGGTTTGGCCACCCTACATACTCATCTTCATACTCACTACTATCAGGAGGATCCTGGCAACTGTCTGCCAGTCTCCACCCACTACATACCAAAACAACTCATAAGGAAGAAAGGGAAGACAAGTCACGCAGGATTGACAGTGATAAGGTTGAGCTTGATTGCTACAACTCTTGTTCACCTACTAGTGACCTGCCACCCTGAGTCACTTACAACCTGAGACACAGACCCACATAGTTTATAGTTGTCGCCACCTAGCATGGCGCTCGGCAATAATAGTGTGATGGGGCCCTCTGTTGGCCGCCCGGAACTTGACCCTCATGCTGTAGACCCCCCAAGCAAGCAGGAGAACAAGTATGTTTGCTTCTTACATCTCTAATCTCCGCTCACTGTGGCATCCACGATCAAGTGACCTGCCTCTGCCCTGCCAGGTCTCACGTCAACTTCTGGGAGAGGTTACGCTAGCCGCATGTAGTAGGTGGCAGCCCTGTTGAAACGCTGCCCGGCGGCTACCGTACCACCACCTATCGCTATATACTGTGATGGTGATGGAGCAGTCCTTGCTGCCACCATATGGTAGTGGAGCTCATGTTTGGACTACTACAATAGGATAGGGCTAGGACTGGTTACCTCAGTATCAGAATAATGTGACTCGGTGGAAAATGAAGTCATGGGGCAGCAATATAAAGTCACCATGAGTGCGAACTGTCACAAGTCAGTCATCATCATCATCATGCTGTCGGTCGCGATGCGACAAAGACTGCTTTCATTACTTGACTGCCGCTCTCCATTTAGCTCTCTGCTGTGAGAGTTGCGTCCATGAGTCGGTCTTAATGTCTCTCAGCTTCAGGTTTCTCTGATGGTATCTTGAACCGAGACGGGGGGGTCTCTTTCTGTAGCCAGAAGACAGTTGAGAATAGAGGATCTGCTTTGGTAGCCTGTCTGATGACATCCTCATGAGGTGTCCAGTCCACCGGATATTCTTTTTGATCAGAAGATCTTCCATAGAGGGCAGCCCCCAAGTCAGTTCAAGTCTTGATATGCCTATAAACGTTGCCAGGACCTAAACCTCCAGCAACCCCCCCCCCCTTATTACTGCACTTGTCCCCTGGTGTGTGCATCAGGAAACATTAATTGTTTAGGTAAATGCAATGTCACATGGTCGTAATCCCAGTACTCTGGCACTGAAGAAATAACTTTGTTCAGTGGATTAAATTACATTTACAAAGCAAATGATTTTACCCTTATCTAATGACTGTTATGGTAATTACCATGACTACTCATACTACTATTTACTAGTCGTCATAGTTCATGTCATAGAAACCTTGGTAGATTAAAGAGCTGCTACTGTGGCTTAATCGCCTTGACCTATTTCCGTTTATTGCAAGTTGATGACAAACAACGGTGGAATCAACACAGAGACCAAAGTGAATGGACAGGCTCTTCTGACAGTCACAAGCTTCAAATACCTGGGTTGTTATAATTTTTTAAATAATTTTTGTAATTTATTGAGGCTGTATTTATACTGTCCATAGCATATATAAGCTCGAATACTCAGGCTTGTTTTCAATGCTGGCCAGCTGTAGTGGTGGAGTTATCGTATCACACAGTAGCAGCTGATAAGGTGCTTGGTTGCCTGCATTACACTAGCAGGCAGTATGGTTAGTAGGCTATGTTAGTTTTTTTTAATTTTCTTGGTATATATATAATATTTTCTACTCTTATTACTATACTAGCCTACTCTTGTTTACATATCATAGGCTTGCACATGGTTGTTATGCATATTATCTGGTTAATTTTGACATGGTTACCTCCCATTGACCTTAATTGATTAGGGTTCCAAGCCTTAGCCCTGAGATACTCCCTCAGATAGCACAGACAACAGCAGAATACACCTCATACAAAGACCATGTTACCAATGAGCTAGTCTGCGTCAAGATCCATCAGGCAAATGGACCACACAAGGATCTTCAAACAATCGTAAAGAGATGCAAACTGCAGTGGTATGGCCATATTGTCCATTCATCAGGTTTGGCCAAAACCATCTTGCAAGGCACCTGAAAGGGTGAATAAGACATGGTGGACAAAGGAACAGGTGGGATGATAACATCAGAGACTGAGGGTTGGCAATTGCAAGAGGGCAGTGGTGAACAGGGATAACTGGAGAAAACTGGTTGCAAATTCATCCGCGCTGCTTCAATGACCATCGCAGTTAAGGGATTGATAATGATGATGAATTCTGATTTAAGCCAATGTTAAAATCATGGAGCATATTCTAACGTAGTGTAAGTGTGAGTGTTCAAACATCAGTCTCTCGATACATATTCTTGGCTAGCCTATGCTAACCAGCGCCACCTATGAACACATACTAATACAAAGCCCAGATGTTCCCCCCATCTTCTCCACATACCGTAAACAATAATATATACCACACACATTTCCCACCATTTCTTAAATATTGAAGGTTTAATTTCTACAGGAAAAATAGCCAATTAAGAAAAGTCTATTCGTTACTATTATTGATCAGAATATATATTATAATTATATTTAGATTAAATTAATATTTAGGGTAAGCTATAATTTATACCACACACATACCCCAGCATTTCTTAAATATTAGAGGTCCAGTTTCTGCAGGAAAAAAATATCCAATTAAGAAAAATCGAATCGTCATTATCACTATTTAGAATTTATGTTAAACAGAAAAACAACAAATTTTCTGTTTTGTAAATGAATCAAATTAAGCTGGATTGTATCAGTGTGTATGGTTTTTGAAGATAATGTGGTTTACAGTAGCTAGACCCAAATAGTGCCCACACACCGTCACCTCCTCACCCCACCACTCCCTATGGGGGGCAGTGATGGATGGAACAATGACTAGGTAACATTTGCACTGCCGGTACAGAGGCAGATAACTCACCCCCCATTATCGCTCACGGGTACAGAGATATGTGCACTTTTCCAAGGGTGACTTTGGCCACATTCGTTGTGCCCTGACATCCATGTAATAAACCTTTTCTGCAGAGCCGGCGCATATAGTAGATATTTCCCTAGTTACACCTACAGCACTGGAAGGGATGGCCGAATGAGTTGAGCGTCCATCTCCAGTTTTGGTAGATCGTGGGATTCAAACCGTGGTCAAGTTAAACCAATGACATAGACATTGTTACTTGTCGCTTCCTAGCCAGGCACTCTGCATTATTAGGATAAGGAAAGGACTGGTTGGCTCAGTGTCATTATACCGTGACTGAGTAGGATATTGGGGCATGGTGCTGGTGGCCTGGTCTCCCAGTGGGGCAGCACTATAAAGTCACCATGAGTGTGCATTGTCACAAGTCGGCACCCATCCTGATATGACCTTAAATGTTGCCAGGAAGAAAAACTCCAACAACCAACCAACCAACCCGCAGCACTGTCTCGAAGATAATCAACCTTATAGCAAAAGTATCGAAAGGCTGGCCTATGGACATATCCCCAGAATTTCCCAATCTAATCAGCTAAATGTATTGTTCAGATAATTAATTATCCATCGCAACCCATTACTTTTGAAGTGCTGAATTGATTAAAACATATCGATTAATACAGTTGACTCCAGAGCTTCCACTTACCAGTGGCTGCCATCTTGGATTGGTTGTCATTCTCTCCCAGTTCCTCAACTCTCTGCAGATATATATATATAAACACTGCACACTGGAACAAGGATCTCTACAGCTTGTTCATAATTGAGTTTCACCAAAGCAATTTTTACTCGAATTTAGGCAGGGTTGTCGTTCACCCCTACTCTAGGGTGGTTATGAATATGTAATCCATTATTTCCGCTGCCGTGAAGGGGTGTCCATTCTGGGAGTCTGGGAGTTCCATCAAACCAGATATGGATGACCTTGACCTTAGTTTGAGCGAGAGGGTGACCTCGCTGTAGTGACAGAATTACCCACAGGTGGCACCAGGGGTCAATAGACGATGGAATGGAGGTCATTGGTAGGCTTACTGATGGCATAGAATGTAGGTCACCAACCTCATACTAGATAGGGAACACCACTGGATTCTCAAGTGGTTTCAGTTCCTCAAGGTGTATTGATTTGTTTGTTTGTTGTTTTATGTCCTAGCAACATCTAAGGTCATATGAGGACGGGTACTGACTTGTGACAGTGCGCACTCATGGTGACTTTATAGTGATGTCCCACTGGCAAACCAGGTTCCGACACCATGACCCGATATCCCACTCAATCACATTATCCTGACACTGAGCTAACCAGTCCTTGTCCTATCCTAATAATGCCAAGCATCAGGCTAGGAAGTGACAAGTATCAATTTTGACGTCATTGCTTTGACTCGACCGGTGCTGGAACCCACGACCCCATGATCTACCAGCACGGGAGACAGGCGCTCTAACTCATTTGGCCATCCCGTCTGGTCTCAAGGTGTATTGAAAAACAAAGTCATTTTTCACATGGAAACAAATAGGCATGACATCTCACAGGCTACAACTTGTTTAATATTGAATAAGAATCCTAGCAAAACATATCATTAGTTAGCTCAAACAGAACTTTGCAGTTTCTATGAAGAAAATGTTGTCCAGTGAATAGTATGTTCATAATATTCAAATGAAATTACATTAAAATAAAGAATTAAGCTTATTTTCCTTATAACATTGCGCTGTTTTTATTGTAGAATTAGTCACTTTTACTGGGGAACCACCTTGGTCTATTCGAAAAATCACTGCCCTTAGCACCAACATCCCAGATATGCATACTGGGTAATAACCAGGAATATAAGCAAATTATGATGTATGGCATCATATATGTAAACCATTACTCTAATATACATACAGTCAGAGTTGATATGCTTGGATGACCTCTTACCATTCATAGCTTCAAAGGATGTTGGAATATAATCTTGAACCCAATTTGTTCTTTGTTTCATTTTGCATTTATTTCTTGTTAATTAGCAATACATCATCATTAAATAGATTGTGTCAATTTCAGTATTGCGTAGTTAATCTGCAGACTCAATGCTACTTTTACTAATTCAGCCATCCTGTCACGCACTGACGCCCAAACACATTTAATTAAACTGCATAGATTTGATGGCCTTGCGCCAACAATTTGACAATGCAAACAGCAAGTGTGATATTTTTACTAATGTAAAAGAAGAAGCAATCCTAGACTTCTTGAGGGCAGCAGGACTATACCGCCTTGATTATTTCATTGGAACAATTTTCACAAATTAATGAAGAGCGATATCTTCTACTTTTATCTAGAATTTTACCTGTTCTAAAATGTGTTGTGATTATGATTGTGAGCATGTACCTTCAAAAGTGTATCTTGCCACACAGTTGATTGTGGTGCTTTTGCATTTTTTTGTAAAAGTAATGGCCTGATAACAATCTGATAGAATAAGATTTGAATCCTTGTTGCCATGATTACAGACTTTGCTGCCAACACGGTATTAAACAATCACCACAAGCCAACCCACCAATCAGGATGGCTGACTGGCTTCCATGGTGGGAGGTCATCTGTTTGAATCCTGGCTGAGTCAAACAAAGGACTTACAACATTGATATTTCTCGCTAACTAGCTTATCACCCAGTATTAACAGGATAGGGAAAGGACTGGTTTGCTCAGCATCAGGAAAAGGTGACTGACTGGTGCAGCACTGTGAAGTCACAATGCATACTGCCACAATTTGATTCCCATCCTGATATGACCTTAGATGTTTCCACAATGTAAACTCCCCCCCCCCAACAAAAACAACAACAAAAGAAATCTGCCAATTCTTTGATTGTTTCCTCCTTTCGCATTGATTTTTAATCAACACTGTGCCTTTCCAATTGTATATATGAACTTTCAATTTTACTAATTTTCTCATGAATTTTCTTTTCCTTAACAGCCAGATCAACCTTAGATGGTAAGTGTGTGACAAAAGTGTGCGACACCACCTGCGTTACAAGTTTGGCCCTTTTAATTTAACTCATTATTGATTTTTTTTGTATCGCTCCCACAATCCCTTATCAAACATTTCCTGGGTGTGCACTGAATTCCCCACGTGTCCGAATACCCACCCCACCCAATGTCCGAATTTCCTGTAATTTCTCCAGAGCTCACTTGATATTTTCTTCTTGGTGTGTGTCAGCAATCTGGGTAGATAAGGCTGAAAAAAGGCTGGTGAAGTAGTAGTCAAACATTACAATAGCTTATACTGCGCTCGGCGAATTGTTAGTTTGCTGTGTCTATTTTGCATCCATTCTCAGGAAAAGAAAATGTCTGCCTCACGAAAATAAGCATTAGGAACTTGGCGCAGTGTTTCTTTAGTAAAACTGCTTCTGCTTTTAGGCTGTTTGCACTCAAAGTGTCACTGAGAATTTGCATAGTCAGACCTTTTACAAAATCTTATTTTCTTCCTTTTTCTCAATGGGGTTAATAAGTACTTTTGATTAGTTGTAGTTTTAATTTGAAAGATAAATAGTATATTTTTATTTATTTAATCTCTGTCGAGGTTTTGGAGTCAACGCATCATTTGTGTGGTTTATGCTTAACATGCATTTCAAATGTCACAAGAGTATGCCCTGTTGTGTGATGTCTGTCAAATCCCTTTGACACTGTCAAGGCTGTCCTTTCCCAGTTTCCTGTCATGACTATCTCCATGTGTATCAGCATATAACGTCTCCACGCGTATCAGCATATATAAGTATGTTCTTGAACGCAACACCACAAGCCGATGTGGAGTTGAGTTTTATTTAAAGTTGCATAGTCCGAGGTTTTGTGTTTTTTTAGATTTTCTGAGATAAATACATTAGGTTGATCATTATAATGTACCTTACTTTAGCTTGAAGTAACTTTTATTTTAAGTGGGTAACTTTTGAGATATTTGAAGTGCAACCATGCTAAATTAATTTTGGCAAGCTTGCCAAAACTCTGACACCATAGCCCTCTACAGTAACAGGTTCTATTCAATTCCCTCACTATTACCATATGTGTGGCGACAAATGTTTACTAAGTGCACCAGTATCGAAGGTAGATATGTAGAATCCAATGTAGATAATTATTTTGGTTTTGAAAATTTGATGTTGTCATCGGACTATGCAGCTTTAACCACAAACATATAGTAAGGTAACTCAATGGCGTCCCCAAGGGGTCATCTTCCAGCCGAGCAACCAATGTTACATTAAATTAAAGTCCATACTTATATGAAGCACATTGTTATGACAAATCAACAATTGAAATTTTGACCTAGAATCAGATATTTCCCTCTATGTATACATACACGTAAGCATGTCACATGCATTTATGAGCCTGTCTCAAAATATGATAACTCTTTTTTTTGTGTCCATTGTAACGATTGACACAAAACAGCACAGAAACGGTTACACTGAAAACACAAGGACATTTGCTTCAAATCAATATGTATTCTATTGGGATTATGAAACACCATGTAAAAAACAAATCAGTTTATCCTGAGCAAATACATAAGCAGATAGTACATTGATCATTACAATGGACAAAGTTTTGTCCCATATTGCTTATCACCTTTTGAGACAGTCTCATATACATATGGCCACAGGACAAGTGATCTCAAAGTTGGGGTGTCATTAAACAAAGTTCTCGGACCTCACTCAATGAGAGTCATTACCTCTAATTTCAATATGTCTATCACAAAGTTCTCAAACCTTACTCAATATGCCCGTTCCCTTTGATTCTAATACATCTGTAACAAAGTTATTGAACCTCACTCAATGAGAGTCATTACCTCTAATTCCAATATGTCTATCACAAAGTTCTCAAACCTTACTCAATATGCCCGTTCCCTTTGATTCTAATACATCTGTAACAAAGTTATTGAACCTCACTCAATGAGAGTCATTACCTCTAATTTCAATATGTCTATCACAAAGTTCTCAAACCTTACTCAATATGCCCGTTCCCTTTGATTCTAATACATCTGTAACAAAGCTATTGAACCTCATTCAATGAGAGTCATTACCTCTAATTCCAATATTTATCTTTGAAGATTTATACTGACTATCATGGATAAGTCTGAATAGACTTGTTTTCACCATTACAAATACACAATACCCATACTCAGGTGGAAAGTGAATTCACCAGAATCCAGCACCCGAAAACAGCTGTTTCTGCAGAACTGTGCTGGTCTGCAGCAAACAGGGTGGACGATAGCGTTTGGTTAATAACATATCTGTGTTGAATCGCATAATACTAAAGAAATAAAGAAATTCTCCGAGCGGGGGTGGGTCCTAAGAATTGCTTATTCATATTAGGGCAGGTTAATACAGCGTTCAATCCATCACCAGATGTGTTTGGAACATGCACCTGGTGAACAAATATAGAGCAACTATAAGGGGATCCCTCTCCTCACATATTCTTTGCCAACTGCTACTGTGCGTAGGCATGTATCACGTGATCAGTGATTACGCTTGGAGATCGAGTATGCTGAGGAAAGGCCACCCACCCCAACGCCAATAGAGCGCATGCACAGCAACACTTCCGGTGAGCGATAATAGAGTACTTTCATATGTGGGCGATATAGGGATAACATTGGCCTGCATCCAGTTTAGGGTTACCTAGCGTGGTTAGCGAATATCCCTCAGATGATTGTTTTCGAAAAGAAAACTATTGTATTAATAATAGGTTCCTTGAATATGATTTCAGAAAAGCTACGGGTATTTTTTTTATAGAGGGCATCTTGCTGTAGCTATCAATGATGTTGGTTTGTTGGGGTTTGACATCCTGGCAACAGCTATTGTCATGTCAGGATGGGCACCTATTTGCGATGGTGTGCACTCATGGCGAATTCATAGTGCTGCCCCACTGAGCAACCCAGCTGCTGTCACCATGATCCAATTTCATACTCAGTCACATTATCCTGATACTGATCTAACCAGTCCTTACCATATCCTAGTAATGCTGAGCACCGGGCTACGAAGTGACAAGTATCAATTTGATAAATCATTGAATTGACTCGACCGGGAACCAAACTCCCGATCTCCCACCCGCAAGGCCTGCGCTGTACCAATTAAGCCATCGTGGTGGGTTACACAAATTGGAACATCATATCTAGAATTGGCCTTGAACCTCCATGTCTGCTATTCCTGGACGAGCACCTTTTTTTTGTTGTAAATATAGTTTATTCATCGAATAAAGTCTTTTGTCAGTGGCGTGGCACTGGTCTTCCAGCCATGTGACAATACATTTATTTACAATATATGTATATGTGGTCTGATATTGTCAAATCAGCTGAAATAACAATAGTAATCATTCATAGACTTACGTATGGTAGAGTTTGACAATTCACAGATAACAATAGCAGTTATATGTTGTATTCATACATACTTAGATACATACACCTGTATTGATTAGACCTTTACATTATGGAGTGGTTGGGTGCATAGTTTCCCTTCATAGGTATGTATGCCTACTGTGTTGTGAATTGTATAATTATCATGTTGTTGGAGATAACATTTTGAGATGGAGTGTTAGTAGAATGGTTTGTTTATTCTGTTAGATAGAGTGTGGTTAGCTTGTAGGGTTATGCTTAAAAGATTAATACCTCGGGTGTGACTTTTGACTACATGAAGTAGTTTGAGTAAGTAGGTTGTTAGTAATGATGGGATAAACTATGCTTGGAGGATTGTACATTTCAGTCATTTAGTAGTCTAGTACAGTATTTATTAGTGTCTGTTTATAGCAATACTACCAGACTGATACACATTTTCTGAAGTTCCTGAGCAAATAATTTATAAGGTGGATAACTTGGTTTATTGGCAGCAGGAAAAGGAGTGCGTGGGGTGGTGGGAGGGGTGGGGGGGGGTGGCCATAGGTGCTTATAATAGATAGATAATTAAATATGGTGACCTCATCACTAGGCCTGTAGAATGGCCTGATTGGTATCAATTGGACTATCTAGAATAGGTGATGCAATCCACCTACGTACATCTCCCTGAGTGTGCAGTCACCTGTGGGGGTGAACACAACTCACCACACTCATTCCATTGAACTCATCAGACTTACGAACCAGACGGGATGGCCAAATGAGTTCAGCATCCGTCTCCTGTTTTGGGAGATCGGGGGATCCAAACCCATGGTGTTGTGGGTTCAAGTGCTGGTCGAGTCAAACCAATGACTTAAAAATTGATACTTGTCGCCTCCGAATCTGGCGCTCGGCATTATTAGGATAGGGCAAGGACTGGTTGGCTCAGTGTCAGGATAATGTGAATGAGTGGGATATCAGGTCATCGTGCTGGCGGGCTGGTCTCCCAATGGGGCAGCACTATAAAGTTGCCATGAGTGTGCACTGTCACAAGTCGGTACCGATCATTATATTACCTGAGATGTTGTCAGGACGTAAAACAACAACAAACAAACATCACGCTAACGATTACAAATATTCAAGTACTGAATTCCTATTACCTATACAAGATGGTACGGCCGAGTTGAGCACCTGCATCCTGTTTTTGGTAGGTTGTCGGATTCGAAGCCAAGTCGATGACTGATGGCCGAGTATAACCAGTGACTTAAAAACTGATAGCTGTCAGTATCCAGCCTGGTGTTTCGTATTACTGCCATAGGGTAAGGAGCAGGCGAATGAGCAAGACCAATCATATGCAAATTGTCTGCTTAATCAACTAATGTACGCAACATTAAAACATATATATTATACAGGGCAGGTTCAATACTCAACTCAGGGAAAGGTGCCTGTTATTTGCTTAAAGCTGCATAGTCCAATGAAACATTACATTTTCAAAACCAAAACAAGTATCTCAATTTGATTCTATGTATCTAACTTAAATACTGGTGGACTTGTTAAACATTTGTCACCACATAGAAGGGAATAAATATTAAGGCAATTTAATAGAACCTATTGCTGCAGAAACCAATGGTGTCAGAGTTTTGGCAAGCGTGTCAAAACAAATTTTGCTTGTTTGCACTTCAAATCTCTCAAAGGTTAGCTATTTAAAATAAAAGGTACTTCAAGTGAAAGTAGGGTAGATTATAACAATCACCCTAATATGTGTATCTCAGCAAATTACCGGAAACTCAGAACCCATCGGACTATGCAACTTTAATGGGAATACCTGTGTCCAGAGGGCAGGAAATGGATCAATATGCAAATTATATTCTTTTATTATAAGTGGTAGGCTACATATCAGTGAGGAATCCAAGGCCAACCTCTGAACAAGACGCGGTGAGCGAATCGGTAGAGCGCAGCTTTCACGTGCGGAAGGTTGGAAGTTCGAATCCCAGCCGTGTTAAACCAATGACTTACAAAGTTGATACTTGTCGCTACCTAGCATGGTGCTCAGCATTATTAGGATAGGGCAAGGACTGATTCCCTCAGTATCAGACTAATGTGACATCATCATGCTGTTGGTCGCGATGCGGCAAAGACTGCTTTCATTACTATATGACATACTACGACATGATCATAGTACAATGAGTGGCAAATCAGGACATGGTGCCGATGCCCTGGTCTCCCAGTGGGGCAGCACAATAAAGTCATCTCGAGTGCGCACTGTCACAAGTCAGTACCCATCCTGATATGATCTTAGATGTTGCCATGACGTTAAACTCATGCGCCTGAGCCGTTCGGGAGGGCGATGGCCGTTTAGCTCGAAGGAGTAAGTTCTAGGTGAATTCACGAGGTGGCGCCACTGCAGTGTGCACTACCTGGCATTGCTAATACTCCTGGCAACCAGCTTCAGTCGTGAAGGTCTACTTGACTCAGCTTTTTTATTTGTTGTGGTAAATATATTTTATTCTACTGAAAAGGTTCTTTTTCAGTGCTGAAGGCCATTTTTTCTGACCCTTTTTCAAATCATTATATATACAGAATATATATATATGCATATAGGATTTGTACCAGGCGCTTTGACCGAATCGGTAAAGCACGGGCCTCGCATGCGGGATGTCGGGAGTTTGGTTCCCGATCGAGTCAAACCAATGACTTATCAAATTGATACTTGCCGCTTCTTAGCCTGGCGCTCGGCATTAATAGGATAGGGCAATGGCTGGTTAGCTCAGTGTCAGGATAATCTGACTGAGTGGGTTATTGGGTCATGGTGCCAGTGGCTTGATTTCCCAGTGCTGCAGCTCTATAAAGTTGCTATGAGTATGCCCTGTCACAAGTCGGTACCCATTCCGATATGACCTTAGATGTTGCCTGGATGTAAGACTCCAACAACCAACCAACCAATAAAATTTCTATCACCAGATCGCATGGTCGAATCGGTAAGAGCCAATGGCTGGCTCCCGTGTAGGAGATTGTCGATGCAAACCCTGGCCGAGTCAAATCAATGAATGATAAAATCGATATGTGACGTTACCGAGCCTGGCACTCAGCATTACTAAGATCGGGTAATAGGCCAAGTACTGGTTTACTCAGCATCAAGATAACGGGTTTTTTTGGGGGGGGGGGGAGGGGGACATTAGTTCTTTAAGCAGGGGAAATCTCAGTCGCAGACAACTGGTCTTCCTCATTCCACTGCTCCTTGTCCTATCCTAGTAATGCCGAGCGCCTGGCTCGGAAGCGACAAGTATAATTTTTTAAGTCATTGGTTTGACTCGACCAGCATTCGAACCCACGATCCTGCGATCTACCAACACGAGAGACGAACGCTCTAACTCATTCGGCCATCCCATCTATGAATCAGTAAATGCTTACAATTAAATACATACATGTAATGCACTTACACTCACTAACTTACATATATACATACACACGATAGGTTCAACAACCATACAATACACACCATTACAATCTCCATGTTACGACGACGAGTGCTATGGGGGTGATGAAAATGGGAAATGTTATGCCTAGAACAGGTTCGAGCCCACACAGCTTGCCATTCTTGGGCTAGCGCGCTAACCATTACACTACTATCATGGCGGCGGTGATGAAAATGGAAAATATTGCGCCTAGAGCGGGACTCAAACCCATATCTATATGCATTCCGAGCCAGTGTGCTAACCATTATACGACCTAGGCTCCCTGATATCGCCACACTACCCACGCCTACCTATTTATGTGGTTACTCGCCTTACACATTAACTTAAATAATTCTGTTCATATATAAATTTATTCATGATATTTATTTATATTTATTTTGTCTCGGAGCCGTAATCCTTGCTCCATCCCAGAAGACGCGACCAGACGGGATATCCAAATGAGTTGAGTGTCTGTCTCCCTATTTGGTAGATCATGGGATTTAACCCATGCGTTGGAACCCACGTTGAGTCAAACCGATGACTTAAAGATTGATACTTGCTGCTTGCTAGCCAGGTGCTTGGCATTGTTAGGATAGGGCAAGGACTGGTTGGCTCAGTGTAAGGATAATGTGACTGAGTGGGATATCAGGTCATGGTGCTAGTGGTGTGGTCTTCCAGTGGGTCGGCACTGAGTCACTATGCGTGCACACTGTCACAAGTTGGTACCCGTCCTGATATGACCTTAGATGTTGCCAGGACATAAAAAAAACCAACAACCAACCAAACTAGGAATCCATCACCACACTCCCAGCGTTACTCGTGCAGTTTGCGGGAATTACACTAGGTGGCGGCATGATTAGCCCGCCCTATTTCACAAGTCCGACACCAGGTGGCGGCAGCAGCACCAAACAAGCGTCGGGTAGTTGGCTATAGATGCCTTTCAAAGTTTATAAACATTGTATGTGTGCGCGCAGCTTGGCTGCAGAACGAAGGCACACTGCCATTGAGTTTGCTGATAAGCGCAGTGCAAAACGTCAGTTTTATTCAAATTTAATAGAAATGCAGAACCCTAACCTAATAAATTTAATATAACCTGTTTGTTGAATATGTTTTCTATATGTGTTCCAATAGGCTTGTGTCCAGGTGGTGTAGGTTTAGAGATACGTCAATTTTTCTGTATGAAGATTGCTCATCGCCATTGACAATGCATAGAGATTGCTGATACGTGCAGTGCAAAACGTGAATTGTATTCCAAATTAATATAGAGGATTTGCACTACCACTGGGAACACGTCATATTGACAACTAATGTTAGAGGGTTATGACTGTGTTCTCACTAAGTTCATTAGCAATAGTACTAGTACTTATACATTGCATTACTGTATGTTTCAGATGACCGTCGTACTGTATGTTTCAGATGACCGTCGTCGGCAAACTCAATGGCCATACGCATTTGCTTTGCTGCCAACGCTGTTTTCAGCGCATGCGCTGTCGGAATGGAAATCTCGTCTATTCAGACATCATGCCTTTAGTATAAATAGGCTGGGCTCCTAATTCCCGCTGTGTATCCACTTTACCTGGTGGATTAGTATCTCGCCGTGCAGTATGTTCTGTGAAAAATGTATTATAGAGGATTTACACTACTAATGTGCCTTTGACGGCAGTGGCAAGACTTATGTCGTGGGTAGCAGCTCATTGAGTCGCCTGTTCTGTAAAATGTCAATACAACCCTGTACTCTGATGATTGGTTGGTTGGTTGGTTGTTAGAATTTGCATCCTGGCAACATTTAGGGTCATATCAGAACGGGCACTGATTTGTGACAGTGCACACTCATGGCGACTTGATAGTGTTGCCCCACTGGGAGATCAGGCCACCAGCATGACCTGATATCCCACTCATCCACATTATCCTGACACTGATCCAACCAGTCTTTTTCACTATCCTAATAATGCTGAATACCTGGCTAGGAAATGACAAGTATCAAGTCTTAAGTCATAGGTTTGACTCGACCCGGGGTCGAACCCGTGGGCTAGAATCCCATGATCTACGAAAATGGGAGATGGATGCCCAACTCATTCGGCCATCCCATCTAGTCTACCTCTCATGGTCATAGTACAAGTTAATATTGCAGGTTGTTGGTCACTGCCCATGGAAACACGGGAAAAGATATATTAGCAGTGGTCTTTGCTTCTGCCTGAACGCTAAAGCCTCATTTTTTAAATATCAAAGTTTTTTAGTTTTTTTTAGTTTTTTTTGTATGTGTAATGATGTATTTATGCTGCCCATAGCGGTTAAGTCTAATGACTTGTTTTCGCCACCAGACAGTAATAAGCCGTGTTTACACAGGCGAGTTAAAACGCTTCATATAAAACCAGTTGTCTAGATCGATTTACATTTGGCGTGTAAATGCGACGCTATGTCATTTTAAGGCTGAATCGATTCATATGAAACACTTCATGTATACCGGGTCGCGAAGTGGTTTATATGAATCCATATAGCTGGTTCCCGGGCGGCGATAGTGCAAAATAGCAGTGCTTGCCGGCTACAGGCTCACCACTAAGGCTGCTGGTTCCCGGTGCCGACACACTTTCAAACTCGGTTCGTGTAAACGCGCCACTACATCGCTTCATATGAATCAATTTGTCTAAATCGGTTTAGAATTGCCCGTGTAAATATGGCTATAATCTCACAGTTCCCCTTGTTTTATTACTTTCAGTCAGTGTGTAGCTAACTACTGCATGCCTTCTTTCTCTGTTTGTAAGCATTCTTCCACATCTCCCTACCCTCTGTGATTCTGTTCGTTCTACGATTGGTTAGTTGTTTGGTTACCTATGGTTACTTTCCATGACTGCCTTCAGCATCTCGGTTCTCATTACCCACCGAGGCTCTCCATTGATTGATCGATGATTGATTGCTGATGATTTAATGCCGTGTCAGCAGGAAGTGCCATATTCACGGTGGAAAGCTAGTGACATATACATTCTGTCAGTCTTGTTAAAGAAAATAAACAACTACAAATAAACGCAAAGGAATGCGGTCAATGCAGATTTAGCTGCCGGTCTCTCCTCTCACAAACCCAGTTTTAAATATAGTGTGAATGGGTGGCTCTGTGGGAGGGTGGGTAGTGGGTGAGAGCGGGGTGCATTGTGGGATGCATGGAAGATAAACAAACCCCCGCAAAGCACATGACCAATGCTAAGACAGTGGGTGGAGCTATGAAATGTGCTAGTTTCAGATCATCTCAGTCCTTGTTTGAAACATAGAATACCAACTAAAACATTATATATAATAAATTAAGATATTAATCTTGTATCTAGCATTGCAGTTACATCAATATAATCAGCACATCTTATGCCATGTGCATTTAGATTTTGACAAATCTGGGCACTCAGACTAGTGTTAGAGCCCTAGACAGAGTCAGTTTTACTTATTGTATTCATGTTTTTATTTATATCCTACAGTTAATGACATATGTAGAACTAGAAAATGAGTAGGGTTAGTTAATCAGATATTGGTTATATATTTCTCTGAAAAAAAGTGTCTGTTGACACATTTGGCATTTTAATATTTAGAAGAAGAATTAATAATAGTGATGTGGATAAAGTGACTGATTGTTTTGGGTGGAATTGTATGTTTCTAAGCTCAATATGTTTAGTTATGGCCAGTTTTGTGTTAGTTATATTCATCAGATCATGATTATGCCAAATTGTTATGTATTTCTATTAATTTTGAATAAAATCTAAGTTTTGCCCTATGCGTATCGGCAAACTCAATGGCCATACGCATTTGCTTTGCTGACTATGACGTTTTCAGCGCATGCATAGTCGGAATGGTGATCTCGTCTATAACAGACATCATGCCTATAGTATAAATAGGTCGGGCTCCTAATTTCCACTGTGTATCCACTTTACCTACTTCTTCGTCTTGGTTGTCCATCGGCGATAACAGAAACTCGTCAATTGCTGTGAACTCAAATTTGTGTTCGGAATATGTAATGGAACATTAGACATGTGTGTGGCTGCAGTCAGAGTCTGGTGGGTGAAGGAGATGATCTTTCCGTTGCTGACACTTTTGTTTAGCTTGAGATATACGATCAGTTTCAAACCATCCTGTCCCTTTCTGAATAGAAGCGCGCCGTGAACTGCTGTCCTTTGGCATTGTTTCCCAGGTTTCAGTGCTGAGATTACATTTCTTCAGGTTGTATTTAAGGCAGTTGTTTTACCGTGATGAGTAAGAGAGTCACCCCCACCCCCCCACAGCCTGCCTCCCCCCCACCCCCTCCTCCAGCCCCGGGGTTTGTCGCTGGGGGAGGGGGGGGGGCGGGGACAGGTGACTGGTATGCGCATGCGCCATTCCTATCTTGCGTGCACTTCCGGTGACCGCTGAGGTCACATGTCTTCACTTCTGCGCGCCGTTGGACGCCGTCTGGTTTGATTGTTTGTTTGTTTGTTGTTGTTGATTTTGATAGTGAATGATCTCGCCACCCTCGACATGGATCTACCTTAAAGGTGCATAGTCCGATGCTTTTGAGTTTCTGCTATTTTTCTGAGATAAATGGATTAAGTTAATTGTTATAATCTACCTTACTTTAGTTTGAAGTAACGTTTATGTTAAGGGGCTAACTTTTGAGATATTTGAAGTATAAACAAAAGTGATGTAAAATTAGTTTTGGCAAACACACCAACACTCGGACACCATAAGCTTCTGCGGGAAAAGGTTCTATTAAATTGACTTAGTAATCCCTTCTATGTGGCAACAAATGCTTAATAAGTGCATCAGTATCTAAGTTAGATATGTCAAATCTAATCTATTTCATTGCCTTGGATTTTAAATTGTGATGCTTTCACTGGACTATGCAACTTTAATATTAGTTCTGTCAAAAGAAATTAGTGCTATATATAACCAGTTCTCAAAGCACGAACGAAAGACAGTCACAATACAACGCTTAATTACTATCATATAAACAACACAGTAGAATGTATGTTGCATAGTCCGATCGATTTCTGCCATTAGATTGATCATTATAATCTAATTTGCTTTAGTTTGAAGTAACCTTTGTTTTAAATTGCAATCTTTGGAAATATGTGAGGACGGGTAATGACTTTTGACAGTACGGACTCATGGTGACTTTACAGTGCTGCCCCACTGTAAGACGAGGCTGCTAGAACCATGACCTGATATCCCACTCACTCAAATTATCCTTACACTGATCTAACCAGGCCTTGCCCTATCCTAATAATGCGGAGCGCCAGGCTAGGAAGCGATGTTAGGTGGGACATCAGGTCCTGGTGTAGGTGGCCTGGTCTCCCAGTGGGGCAGTATGATAAAGTCGCAATGAGTGTGCACTGTAGCAAGTTGCTACCCATCCTGCTTTGACCTGATATGTTCCCAGGACATAAAACTCCAACAACCAACCAGATATTTATAAATACTAGACACCAAAAACAGAAAGATATCCCACTCAGTCGCATTAATCCTGATGCTGAGGCAACACATATTTTCCTTATCCTGGTAATGACGAACTGCCAGACAAGTTAACCATACTTATGAACTAGACCTTTCAATTCAAACATCTGCAGATAGGGAGCACCACCGCTTCAAATATTAAAAACCGCGAACCCGATGCAGCCCGAACCTTTGTAGTGTCTGGTGTTTTTGTTTTTGTTTTTGGGGAGTTTTCAGTCGCATTGGTGCGCTGAAGGATGCAAATCTGCAGCACTGAATGGGCACCACTGATAGCAGTCCCATGCGGTCGGGAGTTAGCTTCCGATGGGTAGTGATCAGAGGAATTGGGGGGAGGCGGGGGGATGGGGGGAGGGGGGAGGAAGAAAAAAGGCAGACTCAGAGCCCACCCACAGTCCTCTGAGAGGGCTGGTGTCTGGTATGTGTCTAACAGTATTTGTCACTTCCTAGCCAGGCGCTTGGCGTTATTAGGAAAGTGGAAGGACTGGTTGGCTCAGTGCCACGATAATGTTATTGATTGGGATATTGAGTCATGATGCTGGCCGTCTGCTCTCCCAGTGGGGCAGCACTTAAAAATCCCATTTGGTCGCGCACTTTCACAAGTCGCTAGACGTCCTGATCTGACCTTAGATGTAGCCAGGACGTAAAACCCCAACAACCAAGATTAGCCTAATGTGGTTTCCTCCCCCGCCCGCTGCACTATCGCGATGTGTACTGCGGGCATTGCAAACAGGCCGCGGCGAGTCTCGTTCTGGAACAAGGCCAGAGCAGACGACTGGAGTGATTCGTCATCGTTCTGCTCATGGGCTGAGCCCGGCTCCCGCTGAGTGCGCCATCTGGTGGGAGTTTGGTGTACTAGCTGCTCCATGATCCTTACAAGGTCGCCTGGGGATGATGAAGCGAGGAGGCCGGAATTGTGTGAGTTTATACCGGTTGACCCACTCAGAGGTCAGGGGTCAGGGGTCATGGTTCAGGGAGAGGGTCGTCATCCACGCTGACCCCTGAATGCCCTCTTCCTTGAACTCAGAACCGGGGCAACAACAACAAAATCTCGGATTGTTCACGGTTAGCTTTGTTTGTTTCTGTATATGTTCCTGTTTGATGGAAATAGGAGAAATAAGGGTTGAAATTATTACATGTAAATAAATATATATATACTATGCCAGAGACTCTGGAACAACCACCATGTGTCCATGAGGGTCAAAGGCAAGATCTACCATGCAATCGTGCTATCCACCCTACTATACGGAGCCGAGGCCTGGACAGTGTACATATGACAGGTGAAAAAGATGCATGCCTTCATGATGCGACATCTGCGTTCGATAATGAGGCTAACCTGGAAGGAAAAAGTGACAAATAAGGAAATACTAGAACGGACAGGGCTGCCCTCTATTGAAGATCTTCTGATAAAAAAGAATCTCTGGTGGACTGGACACCTTATGAGGATGTCATCAGACAGGCTACCAAAGCAGATATTCTACTCTCAACTGTCTTCTGGTTATAGAAAGAGAGGGCGCCCTCGTCTCCGGTTCAAGGATACCATCAAGAGAAACCTGAAGCTGAGAGCTTTTACGACCGACTCATGGACATCACTCACACAGCAGAGAGCTATATGGAGAGCAACAGTCAAGTAATGAAAGCAGTCTTTGTCACATCGCGACCAACAGCATGATGATGATGATATATATGTATGCATATTAGATATATTGGATATATTGAATACATTGAATATTTCGAATACATTTGATACACCTGATGTATAGATTATATTGGGTGCATTGGATGTATTGGATATACTGGATATATATGCTGTATTAGATGAATTGGATATTTTGGATATATTGAATATTTTGGATATATTGGACATATTGGACATATTGGATATATTGGTCTTCCAGCATTCACATTAAATATACATATGAATAATTGAATGTAATGTTATATGTTGCAATGTTGCCCTTTTTGTTGTTGTGCTGACACCTATTTTACTCCCCCCTCACCCCACCCACTCACAAACGGGGCTGCGCATCAGCATTAACCGTTCCATATGTTTGTACAATGCTGATGCACAGCGACTGTGCTTGAAGAGTGACTTGAGGATTGAGTTCTTTATGTACCAGCATTGCTTGCTTGTTGCTTTATTTCCTAGCTAAGGTCATATCAGGACAGGTACCGACTTGTAACCATGTGTACTCATGGCAACATTTATAGTGCTGCCCCACTGGGATACCAGGCCACCGGTACCATGACCCGATTTCTCACACAGTAAAACTATCCTGATGCTGTGCTAACCACTACTTGTCCTATCCTATTAATGCCGAGCGCCAGGCTAGGTAACGACAGGTATCAATTTTCTAAGTCATTGCTTTGACTTGGCTGGGATTCGAAATCCTGACCTTCCACACTGGAGCCTGCACTCTACCGATTCGGCCACCATGTCTGGTGCCAGCATATGATGCACATGTGACATGTGCATGCGCATTGGACTAATGGACCCATACGCCCTAACCCAGCGCCCCAGGTAGTAAGGCGCTAATGCCACACGCTCTGTCCATTAGCGCTTCCCACTCTTACAGCATATAATCCACAGCCAAATTGACAACATTCGCTTGGAGCTTATAGCTCAGTAGAAAAGATCATGATGCCCTATAAATATGGGCTCCATCGACCTCCATAGGTGTGCAAAAAAAATAGTTTTTTTTGTACCATAGCGAGCTGGCCCAATCAGCGGGACATACCTCAGGCAGTAACGTGTCCAGCAATCGATCCTGCTCAGTGGACACATTTGCAGTTTGGGTTATTTTTCGTTCAAACCCGTGGTCCACAACTGGTTCATCACAGGCTGTGGTATATGCTGTCCTGTCCATGGGACCATGTATATAAAAGGCCCCTTGCTGGTTATCGGAAAGAGTAGCCTACACGGCGGCAGCAGGTTTCCTCTAAAGAAATGTGTCAGTATGACCATATTTTTGACGTTCAATAGCTGATGATAACAATCCATTTGCTCTAGAGGCGTCGTTAAATAAAACAAACTTTTTAGAGGCCCAATCGGATCTAGAGAAGCCAGAAGGAGATTGTTTAAGTTAATCTTTAAGTTAATAATTCGACGTTCCCAACTCCATGCCATCCTTTAAAGCTGAATATTCTGATGAAGCATCACATTTTCAAAGCCAAACGAATTATCCAAATTTGGTTCTACATGTCTGTTCAATATACCGTGCATTCTTGGAAGGGAAGGTGAATGGCAGCAGAGGGAGAGGGAGACCAAGAACATCATGGTTTACAAATATTTCACAGTGGACAGGCTTGAATTATTCACAGTCTATCAGAACAGCAGACCATCGGGACAAGTGGAGAACCATTGCATCCAACCCTCCACTAGAGGACGGAACTATTGATTGATTGATGTCTAATTTAGATAGTGGGGCACTTAGTGATCATTAATTGTTTTGCCACATGGGATTGTGGATCTGTACTAATAGAAGCTGTTAGTATAATTAGGTTACAATGGTCAAATACTTCGTCTGTCACCAAAAGAAAAAGCCAATAGTAGCACTTGCTGCTACCTTGGCTGGCCATGGACATTACTAGGTAAGGGCAATGACTGGTTGACCTGGTGTCAGGATAATGCACAGCAACATATCAGTATCTGGGATATCGGTATCTGGTCATTCGTGCCAGTGTCATGGTACTCGACTGGGACAACACTATGAAGTCACAAGTTGGTACTTGTGTATGACATGACCTTAGATGTTGCTATGACGCAAAACCACAATCAATCAAACCCTCAAGCATGCTGGTCGATCAGCTTTGACATAAAGGTTGTATGAGAAAGGAGAGAAGGCTTCTGATCTCTGGCCTTTGACCTCTGACCTTTGAGCTCGCCCTTGATAATGTCGTGGGAGGTTTTGCACCCATATGGCTACCCTTAGCGTGGGATTCAATCCCACATCCATGCCATTCAGGAGCAAGCTTCATTACCATGGGACCAGCTAGGCTTCTTGGTGCAACCATCCAATATTTACCTACCGGATGCAGTGGGCGAATTGGTAGAGTGCAGGCCTTCCGTGCGGAAGGTCGGGAGTCCAATTCCCGATCGAGTCAAATCAATGACTTACATACACAATTGACACTTGTCGCTACCTGACCTGGGGCTCAGCATTATCAGGGTAGGCAAAGGACTGGTTGGCTTGGTGTCAGGATAATGTGACTGAGTGTGATATCAGGTCATGTTGTCGGCGACCTGTTCGCTCCCAGTGGGGCAGCACTATTAAGTCAACCAGAGTGCGCACTGTCGCAAATTGGTAAACGTCCTGATATTGCCTTAAATGCTGCCAGGACATAAAACTCCAACAACCAACCAACCAACAACCAACAAGGCATTGGTCGGCTAAGTGGCAGGATTATGTCACTGAGTTGGGATATTACACAAGTGCGCCAAATGTTTGGCCTACCATGCAGGCAGCACAATAAATCCGCCACGAATGCGCCTGTGAAAAGTCAATACACCAGCTCATAATGTATAAAAGTAACATAAAGCTTGTTTTACTTACGGAGGCCTCTAGAGCGCATTGATTTTTATATCATCGGCTATTGGATGTCAAACATATGGTCATTCTGACATATTTCTTTGGAGGGAACCCACTGCCGCCACATAGGCTACTCTTTCCGATAAGCAGCAAGGGGTCTTTTATATGCACTTTTCCACAGACAGGTTTATAATGTATAAGCCATCGAGTGTTGCTAGGGTGCAACACCTGAGTAACTCAGGCGCTCTCCAGGTGAGGTGGTTTGCAGCCCAGATGCGACACACCTGTCTCAGGGATAGATTGCTGTCTCAGGGAGAGATGTCTTTGGTCCCAGGGGTTCGAAATCGTCAGGGGTACAGATGTGAAGGCGCAGGGGAGTTGTGACTCAGGTCACTAAATGCGGCCTCATTCTGAGTCTGACCAGGGAGACAACGCACCCTGAGCTGCTCAGCACGCGATGGGAGCTGCTCACTAAGAACTCACCACGTGATGGGAGCTGCTCACTAAGAACTCACCACGTGATGGGCGCAGCTAATTAACAATTCACTCGGCATTATTAGAATAGGGCTAGGAGCAGTGGAATGAGGAAGACCAATCGCCTGCAATTGAAATTTCCCCTGCTTAAATAAGTAATGTACCCCAACACAAATTACGTACATACAGACAATGAACTTACATATATATACACAGGGTAAGTTCAACAACCATACAGCGCGCAGGTTGTACAGGATCCTGGTCATGGCAACCAGTGTCGTAAGGGTGATGAAAATGTGAAATCTGCCTAGAACTGAATTCGAACCCACTTAACATCTTCAGCGTCCAGCTCCTGTTTTAGTAGATGGTGGCATTCAAACGCACGCATTCTAACCTTGGTCGAGACAAACCAATGACTTAAAAATTGACACTTCTCCCTAGCCTACAGACGATTGGCATTATTAGGATAGGGCAAGGTTAGCTCAGTGTCAGGATAATGTGAATGTGTGGGAAAATGGGTCATGGTGCTGGTGGTCTGATTTCCCAGTGGGGCAGCACTATAAAGTCGCCATGAGTGCGCACTGGTACAAGTCACTTCCCGTCCTGATATGACCTTAGATGGTTCCAGGGCGCACAACTCCAACAATCAACCTCCGACCCAATCACAATCGCTCTTATGACCCACTTCCACGTACGTGACCAATCTTGTCAAACACCTTTCCTCCCTTGTCAATGCAATGACCTTGACCTTCACCAATCACCTTCGCTCTACTCGCGTTGCGCCATCACTCACCCTCCTCTCTGTCCTACCCTATTTCATCTCCTAGGTCTTGTTGCTGTTAACCGCGAATATTTGTGGTAATTGTCTTCGTTGACTGATTTAATGTTATTACTTTTCTACAATAAAGGTCATGTCACTCATATGTTTTACCCCCAATAGCTGATGTCTACTTTTGTTGTGCTGGGGCGGTCGCTAAACAAACAAACAAACACAAACAGTGTGTCATATTCATAAGATTCCCACATCCATGTTCGCTTAAAGCTGAATAGTCTGATCAAATTTACAAATTTTCAAAAGCAAAACAATGATCTAGATTTGATTCTACATATTTAACTTAAATACTGGTACACTTATTAAACATTTGTCGCCACACAGAAGGGAATCCTAAGGAAATTTAATCAAACCGGTTATTGCAGAAGCCTATTGTGTCAGAGTTTTGGCATGCTTGCCAAAACGAAATATGCATGTTTGCACTTCAAATATCTCAAAAGGTAGCCATTTAAAATAAAAGTTACTTCAAACTAAAGTAAGGTAGATTATAATTATCGACCTAATATATTTATCTCAGAAAATGACAGAAACTCAGAAACCATCGGACTATGCAACTTTAAACTTAAAGCCGCATAGTCCGATGAAGTACCAAATTTTCAAAACCAAAACACTCACTTCGATTTGACTAGTGATCGGTATTACTAGGATAGGGCAAGGACTATCTACCGTCTTCATATGACCTTAGATGTTGGTAGGACGTAATACCCCAGCACCAGCAACATCTGTATGTATCTATGAAATTGAATCTGCAAATTTCTGCCCAATTTCCCCTTTACAACAGATGGTGTGCAGTTTGGGTTAGGTCACAGTTCCCCGGAGACGCCTAAATACATCAGTTACATAAATATATATATATATATATACCCACATATATATATGCTGTATAAGCCATTATACGAGTATAATAAGGCCGGAAGCGTCCATCCTCTCCCTAGCCTATCTACTACTCCCCCTCCCAGTCATCTACTGGTTGGGCCTGCTTAACCTACAACTACCATCCTGCTCTCACTCATGTCCGTTGGGGGGCGCCACGTCTGCGCATGCACGCTCCCCCCCCTACATGCACTCACTGTACAGCTGGATTTTTCTTTTCGGTAAGGGGCGTAGTTCCTCTTGCCAGAGATTACAACTCTTACCCACTATCATGTCTTGTGTCTTTCTTATTTATGTAGGACAACTATTATATATATATATATAGGAAGAGAGAAACATGGAGGGAGAGAGCAATTTTTTAAAGGTTTTTTTGGGGGTTCATTTTTTTTATTTGTCTGAATACATAGCTTGTTAGCACTGAGGTACTGGTCTTCCAGCCGTTGAAGCGATCACATCTGGTTTGTACATGGTGATGGGGAAGTGGAATGTGCTGCATTGTGTGCAGCATACCCCATTCTTAAATATTTAGTGATATTAGTTTGAAGCCCGGGGACCTTAGGAACATTTAAGGGTGACAATAGACAAAAGTGAAGCCGGGGGGGGGGGGGGGGCACCCACCAATTACTATTTAGGCGTGGGACATTGTCCACCTGTGAAGGTGTAGGCCATCCTATCGATCCTGCTCAGTGGACCCATTTACAGTACTGGTTATTTTCCGTTCCAGCCAGTGTCCCACAACTGGTTCATGAAAGGCTGTTGTATGTGGTGCCCTGAACGTTGTGTCCTGTCTGTGGGAAAGTGCATATATATAAGACCCCTTCCTGCTTATTGGAAAGAGCAGCCTATGTGGCGGCAGCAGGTTTCCTCCAAAGAAATATGTCATAATGACCATATGTTTGACGTCCAATAGCCGAGGATAAAAACCAATGTGCTCCAGAGGCGCCGTTAAATAAAACAAGGATTACTTTTTTTTGCTTAATATAAATAGATGCAGAAATGCTTCAACTAAGACACATCAACAATGGCTTTGCCTCAAGTGATCCCCATCAGGAGCTAAGCCTCATATCAGATAATAAATGCTTAACATACAGAGATGCATTAATGCTTCTGGAAATGCACATCATCACTGACTTTGCCTCAATTGATAGCCATGCCCGAGACCAAGCCTCATATCGGGCAATAACTGGTTAAGATGCAGCATGCGGAATCCTAGGGAGAGGTCATTTTCTGGCTGACTGAACTGTTATTTACGGATCAGTTAGGGTGACCCTGGCCTAAAGTCAGTCAAGCGCAACATTCGCAGCCATGAGGTGGGAGTAGTCAGTCAGAACCAATTACTGTCAAGGCTTGTTTTATTTAACGATGCCTTTAGAGCACATTGTTTTTTGTATCATCAGCCTTTGGACGTCAAACATATGGTCATTCTGACATATTTCTTTGGAAGAAACCCCACTGCTGCCAGATAGGCTACTCTTTCTGATAAGAAGCAAGGGGTCTTTTAAATGCACTTTCCCACAGACAGAATACCACTTACTGCGGCCTTTGATTAACCAGGTGTGGAACACTAGTTTAACCCAGTACTGTCAATAACGCATCATAAACGCAAAACAAACTCAGCCTGCAAATTGAAGTGGAAATGTGAAATATATTGCCGTTAAACTTCACAGTGAATTTAAAGCTGCGGTGAAACTTATACTGAAAGCATCACATTTTCAAGACCAAAGCATTGACCTAGATTTTGATGTTACGTATTCAACTTAAATATTTGTGCAGTTATCAAACTTATATAGTCCGAGGAAATTATCAAGTTTTCAAATCCAATGCACTTACATAGATTTGGCCTGTTTTCACCTCAAATATCTGCATGGGTAGCCATTTAAAATAAAAGTTACTTCAAATTAAAATAAGATCAATTATAATGACTAACCTAATATATTTATCTAAATAGAATGACAACAATTCAAAACCATCGGACTCTGTAACTTTAAATGTGTATAGTCCCATGGTTTTTGAGTCTTGTCATTTTCTGAGATAAATATGTAAGGTGAATTATTATAATCTATCTTAATTACGATTGAAGTAACTTTTATTATGAATGGCTAACTTTAGAGCTATTTAAAGTGCAAATCATGCCAAAGATCTGATACCATAGGATTCTGTAGTAACAGGTTCTAGTGCAAACAGGCCAAATTAATGTTGGCAACCATGCCAAAGATCTGACACCATAGGATTTTGTAGTTACAGGTTCTAGTAAATAGACTTGGTATTCCCTTCTGTGTAGAAACAAATGCTTACTAATTGAATAACTATTTAAGATAGGTATGTAGAATCAAATCTAGGTCAATGTTTTAGTTTATAAATTTTGATCGGGCTGTGCAGGTTCAAGTCATTGAAATTAACTTGAACAATCTCTAAATCAGATAGAAATACAACCGGAGGCTGTAGCATCTCCCAACGCCACAGTTAGCTAACGTGGGGTACACCTGGATCTAATGTAGGGTTCTTGTACTGCTCCTTTTGTATTAGACAGTCATTATTCATTTATTATTATAACAGCAGTGGAATGAGGAAGACCAGTCGTCTATGACTGAAATTTCCCCTGCTTAAACAACTAATGGACCAACAACAACAAAAAATCCACTTCGCCAAAATTACTGAATCATTTTGCTGCTAACTACCTTCGGGAGTTTGACCTCCCCCACCCCACCCCATTCCCCACCCCAACCCATTCCCCACCCCAACCCCCACACCTACTCCTACCCAACAATAAACACAAACACCCTCGTGTTTCCCAAATCACTCCCACACATCGCACCCAACGTCCCGCCCCTAGCCTCCACCCCCCTACTCCCCCCCCCCCTACCAAAAGTTTGTTTTATTTAACGACACCTCCAGAGTACATCAATTTTTATCATCGGCTATTGGACTTCAAACATATGGTCATTCGGACATATTTCTTTGAAGGAAACCCTGTGCCGCCACATAGGCTACTCTTTCCGATAAGCCGACAGGACAGCACATACCACAGCCTTTGATCAACCAGTTCTGGACCATTGGTTGGAACGGAAAATAGCCCAAACTGCAAATGGATGCACCGAGCAGGATCGATAGGATGATGGACACCTTCACAGGTTGACACTCTACCGCCTGAGCTACATTTCACCCCTACTCCCACCCCGACCTCCGACGCACAATCATATTTGAGTAAATACCATTTAGCTAGCAATCATTTTGCTTCCCCGCCCCTCCACCCCTCCCCACCCCTCCACAACTAACCCCCATATACACGCGCAATATTTATATCATTCATACCATCCCACTCTAATCTATGGCACCTCACCCCCCACACACACCAACATACCCACACACCCACATACCCACACACACCCACATACCTACACACACACATACCCACAAACCCATACCCACGTACCCACACACCCACACACCCACATACCCACACACACCAACATACCCACACACCCACATACCCACACACACCCACATACCTACACACATACCCACAAACCCACACCCACATACCCACGTACTCACACACCCACATACCCACATACCCACAACTCCAACGGCACAATAATTTCAATTATATTCACAAAGGCTCTTAGCAAATGACATTCAGCATTACTATGATAGAGCAGGGATTGGTTGACTCGGTGTCAGGATAACGTGACTGAGTGGGATATCAGGTCATGGTGCTGGTGGCCTGGTCTCCCATTGGGGATGCACTATGAAGTCGACATGAGTGTGCACTGTCACAAGTCAGTACCCGTCCTGATATGACCTTAGATGTTGCCAGGATGTAATACTCCAACAACCAACCAACCAGTCTTAGCGAATGATCAATGAATCGTCTTCCCTCCAACCAAGACCACACACCGATACCCCCGCGCCAGCCACCCACCCCCACCACCACCACCCACCCGCACATACCACCTGCCACCCACGTGATGTTCATACTCCCGTCCCCATCACTCGCTAACCCCGCCCCCTCACCACCTAACCCCCGGCCCCTCACCGTCTAACTGCGCCCCCCTCCCCGGCTAACCCCGTCCCCTCACCTGCTAACCACACCCCCTCTCACCAACTAACCCCGCCCCCATCACCGGCTAACCCCACCCCCTCACTAGCTAACCCCACCCCCTCACCGGCTAACCCCGCCCCCCCCCCCCCCCCCTTCACCGGCTATTCCCCGTCACCGGCTACCCCCGCCCCCCTCACTGTCTACCCCTCCCCCCCTCACCGGCTAACCCCGCCCCCCTTCACCGGCTATTCCCCCGTCACCGGCTACCCCGCCCCCCTCACTGTTTACCCTGCCCCCCTCACCGGCTAACCCCGCCCCCTCACCTGCTAACCACACCCCCTCTCACCAACTAACCCGCCCCTTCACGGCTAACCCCACCCCCTCACCTGCTAACCACACCCCCCTCTCACCAACTAACCCCGCCCCTTCCCGGCTAACCCCGCCCCCTCACCTGCTACCACACCCCCTCTCACCAACTAACCCCGCCCCCTTCACCGGCTAACCCCACCCCCTCACCGGCTACCCCCGCCCCCTCAGGCGGCCTGGCATGGCCTTATCCCCAGGTACACGCCGGCTTTGGAGTCGTTCAGTTCAGATTTCCGGTCGGAGCAGTTAATTCAAACTTCCGGTTGTAGCAGATGTGTAGTCTCAGCTGCACTCAACCCGCTCATCACCCACCCCCCTCCCCCCACACACAAATACACACATACACACATACACACATACACACTCACAAGACATCATTAGCTGGACACGCAGCAACAGCAGCAACTCACCCACGTGACCTAATTAGCGTGACGTCACGCACCTACACACACCGATAGTTCCCGAGACGAGGAGAAGGAGGAGGAGAGGTAGTAGGTGGTGAAGTGGGAGGAGGGAGGAGAGGAGGAGGGGGAGGACAAGGGGGAGGGGCGGAGGAGGAGTAGCGGGAGGAGGAGGGAGGCAGAGGAGAAGGAGGAGAGAGGAGCAGAAGGAGGAGGAGGGAAAGTAGGAGGAGAGAGGATGAGGAAGAGGGGAAGGAGGAGGAGGTGAGAGGAGGGTTGGAGGAGGAGGGAGAGGAGGAGGAGAAGGGAGGGCAGAAGGGAGAGGGAGGAGGAAAAGGAGGAGAAGGAAGAGGAGGATAACAATGTTGCCTGTTGTGGTTTTACGTCCTGGCAACATCTATGATCATATCAGGACAGGGAGGAGAAAGCAGAAGGGAGGAATATTTAGCTACCAGATAACGTTGGCTACTCCCCCTGCAGACTGCCACATGTCTGTCTTCAGTAGCATATCCACACGCATGCGCAGCGCGCAGTCAGATGGTCACGTGTCACAGGAGAAGCCAATTGAGGCATTTCTTATACCCCAACGTGACTCACACCGGGTGTTCAGTGAGTTGCTCAGTTAGGTTGTTCGAGTTGCTCGCGGCGAGCGGAGGAGATAAGGAAGTGAGTTGGTTAACAGTCACGGGAGCAGAGAGCAGAACGTATACCCCGAGTGGACTGTGTAAACGTAGATGTGTATTCTGGCAACAGGAGGAAGGAGCAGGAGGAGCAGGAGCAGGAGGAAGGAGCAGGAGGAGCAGGAGCAGGAGGAGCAGGAGCAGGAGGAGCAGGAGCAGGAGGAAGGAGCAGGAGGAGCAGGAGGAGTAGGAGCAGGAGCAGGAGGAAGGCATTGATCTGAGATTTGTGGGTCTGAAGGACGCTACGTGGCGTTTTTGACAAGCGGAAGAAGGTTAATTGCCTACTACTTCCGGTTAAGTGAACACTGTATCTAAATATAAGTGATATATTGTGCATTAGGTGAATATAAATCAGGCTCCTATTCTGTATTAGATTTCTATTGATACTAGACTGAATACATATTTGTCAGCGCCGAGGCACTGGTCTTCCAGCCATTGGAGCGATCTGATTGCCATTGCCCCTTACTCTATGATATATATATAGTCTCGCCCACTTCATATATATATATGTGACAGAGTACCAGTGTATTAGGCCACCGCGTATGGCCGGTTCCTCCCTGGTCTCTCGAGTTGAATACTGTTGACGTAATAATGACAAAGACAGGAATGTACGCTTCCACTGTTTATTCTTCCTGTCCACCCATCATGGCATCACAAGACCAAGTGACCCGCCCCCTGACTAGCCAGGTCGCAGGAAACCTCTCATGATAAGGGGAGCCACTAGCCGGACACAGTAAAGGCAGTTCACACAGGGCCCTGCCTACTGGCTAGCATTCCGCCACCTGACGCAGAGCAACTGCATCAGTAGACACGTAAATATATTTTTCTGAACTTTAGGAATTTATTTTACTTTAGCTGGTAGTCGCTTTTCTTGCTAATGACTACATTTGGAGTAATTTGAAGTGCAAGCCCGCAAGATCGATTTGGTGTGCACACAAAAATCCTGGACACTATAAATCTGCAGCAGGGACAGCTTCTAATAAATTAATATAACATTATTTCTGGGTGGCAATAAATGTTCAATAAGTGTACCAGTATCTAAGTAAGATAAAAATTAACCAAACGCTCTGGTTTAAAATAAGAATTTCATTGGATTATGTGTGCTTAATTTATTGTAATCCCTCAGTGACGTCACACACATCGCCACAATGACTTCGATAGCCTTAATCCGCACTCTGATCTCAATAGGAGTTCTCTCCATCTACTATTACATCGTCTATGTCCTGTGCTTATGATGACTTGAAGCCCAAAACCAATACATATATCAGCGTCGGTTCGCGACTGGCAATCATTAGTCTCAAATGTCGATGCAGCTACTGTCTACATGCATGTCGACAGTCGAACATTCATTTATAGTTGCATAGCCCCGATGGTTTTGAGTTTCGACCATTTTCTGAGATAACTACATTAGATCGATCGCTATAATCTACGTTACTTTAGTTTGAAGCAACCTTTCTTTTTAAATGGCTAACTTTGGAGATATTTTGTGTGGAAACATGCCAAATTAATGTTGGCAAGTACGTCATAATTCAGACACCATAAGCTTCAGTAGTAACAGGTTCTAGTAAATTGACTTAGTTAATGCACCCACCTATGTGGTAACAAATGCTTAATAAATGCACCAGTTTCCAAATATGATATTTAGGATCAAATATAGATAAGTGATGTGGTTTTGGCACCAACAAACAAACCCACCATGGCATAATTAAAAATGTCTGCCATCAATGAATCCCTACACAATTTTGGAAGGGAAAGTGGAAGGAAGTGGGATTGGTCGGTAGAGAGAGATAGTGAGAGGTCTTGTGGTTGGTTAATAGAGAGATATCTCTTATGATTGGTTAATAGAGTGAGTTCTTGTGATTGGTTCGTAGGGAAAGTTCTTGTGAATAGTTAATACAGAGAGAGCTTTGTATGGTTGGTTAATAGAGAGAGAACTCTTCTGACTGGTTAATATAGAGAGCTCTTGTGATTTGTTGGTAGAAAGAGCTCTTGTGATTTGTTGATAGAGAGACTTCTTGTGAGTGGTTTGTAGAGATATAGCTCTTGTGATTGGTTGTAGAGAGAGTTCTTGTGATTAGTTAATAGAGAGCTCATGTGATTATTTAATAGAGAGAGTTCATGTGATTAGTTAATAGAGAGAGCTATTGTGATTAGTTAATAGAGAGAGCTCTTGTGATTGGTCAATAGAGAGAGCTCTTGTGATTGGCTAAGTGAATGAGCTCTTGTAATTGGTTGAGATAGAGAGCTCTTGTTACTCGCTGGGTGTCAGGGGCAAGTAGGACATCAGAAAATGTAAAATGGAGAAAATGGAGAGGATACCGACCAGGAGAATAGAGAGGGGTGGAGAGCATGGATTGGAGAGAACGAGAGAGGGAGAAGTTGTTGTTCTACATCGTCCAGCTCGGACATTCCGCGATCTGCACACATTTCTTGACTTCTAGGTAGATGTAGGCGAACACTAATGACGTCATAGCTGACGTCATAGCAGTATTTAACCATCACCATGCTGTCGTTGAAAGATATGTACATCATTATTGGCTTCCTACTATAGTGACCTTGAAAGATAGTCATAACATTGTTTATCTTTGATCAGGTTGACCTTGGTGAATTCCGTAGGGTTGATATGATTGTATTGTCATATTTGATGTAGAAGAATTGCTGGAACAGAGTTTATCACCCCCAATAGCCGATGTTTACTTTTTGTGCTGGGCGGTCACTAAACAAACAAACAAAAGAAAGGAACAGAGTTGAATTCATCGCTATGACATTCCAGAGGGCAGTGTAATTTAAGAAATGTCACAAGCACTATGGCCATGGATTATTGCTTGTTATTACCATGGCAATGCTGAATGTTGATATACCTAGATGTAACCAAAAGAGTAAAAAGAGTAAAAGAAATAACAACTACCAAAGTATACCCACCAGCCTATAACACCTGATTAAACCAATAAAACATATACTACTGACAAAGCTATAGTTGGCCCAAGACAATTTAAATGATTCGTGCAAACATTATTTGCATAATCGAAAATCCATGACTACCTGTATCAGCAAGTCATGCCCATTATATTAATATCTCCTCACAGGTATGATCATCAAATCACTGATATAGTCTAAAGGTAAATGGCTATTCTCCAGTCTCCATGTGCAAAATAAGATCCCCACTATATTTGTAATGCCTCATTTTAACCTACTACTGTCTAAATTGTTCATACCATCGCATCGTCTCATCCATAAATAGTTCATATGCACTATAATTGTTAAGGCCGGAAGACCAGCGCCTCGGTGCTGAAAAAAGATGTTATTCAACTGGAATACAAATTTGAAGAAAAAAAACTAAAAACCTGGAATTTGGAAGCAACTTTGACCCTGACACCTGACTCCGAAGTAAGTTTTATCTAACACGTGGCTAGTAATATTATTAAGGCGACAGAAATGTTTGTTTGGTTGATTGACACATCAACAGCTGATGCCATATTAGGATCGGTACTGACTTGCAACAGTGTACGATCACGGCGGGTGGGATTATAGTGCTATCCAATAAGGGACCATGATGTTGGCACCATAACCACAATATCCTACTCAGTCAAATAATCCTAGTCCTGACCCATCCAGTCCTTGCATTCTCCGAGGAAAGTTAGCGACAAGTATCAATTTTGTAAGTCTATGGCTAGACTCAGTCGGACATTGTTCTAACCGGAAGTGGACATCCTACACAGTCGGCCATCTTGTTTGGAGATGGGGCTCAATGAGGAGGCATTAGTTAGCAGCAAGTATAAATGTTGTAAGTCTTTGACTAGACTCAGTTGGACATTGTTCTAACCAGAAATGGATGCCCTCCTACCCAGTCGGCCATCTTGTTTTGGAGATGGGTTTCGGTGAGGAGGCATTAGTTGGTGGCAAGTATCAATGTTGCAAGTCTTTAGCTGGACTCAGTTGGAGATTGCTCTAACCAGAAGTGGACGCACTCCCACCCACACAGCCATCTTGTTTTGGAGATGGAGGTTCGATGAGGAGGAATTCGCCTTCAAAGGAACTCGCATTAAATGATCGCCTAGGGCACCAGTAAAAGTCGGTCAAGCTGAGAGCACTTCAGGGGGACCAGGAGAACCTCAGTCTTGGTAAAGAGGCCCTCAAATACCGGAAGCAGTTCCATGGTGGCTGAGTGAGATAAGATGCTGGGGAACGCTGGGTGGGCTGCTCGACACGCCACGCATGCGCAGAGAGCTGCTGTAATGAGCGCTGGAGGAGCTCTCCTACTCTGGATGTAAATACCATGTAGTGTTTGGATTAACAGTGACGTTGGAGGCACTCAAGGAAGATAAGACTGGATTAAAGGCATTGATCACTCTAGAGATAAAACTGCTTTGGAGGTGTTGTTTACTTTGGCGAAAACCGGATCAAAGTGTGTGCTGTGTAGTCATGGAGATGGTACAAATTTAAAGGCATTATGCAGTCTGGGAATTGCCACTGATTTGAACAAAAAGCAAGACTTGGAATTATAGGATAATGCAGTCTGGATATAACACTAATTTAAAAATATTGTACATTCTGAAGAAGGCAATGATTTGAAGGGATTTATTATACAACGGATATAGCACTGACATAAATAGGCATTGGAAATGATTTGAAGGAATTATGATACAATAGATACAGCACTGACACATATGCATTGGACCTGATTTGAAGTAATTATTATGCAACGAATATAGGACTGATATATAGGCATTGGACGTGATTTGAAGGGATTATTATACAATATACATAGCACTGACAAATAGGCATTGGAAGTGATTTGAAGGAATTATTATGCAACGGATATAGCACTGACATATAGGCATCGGAAGTGATTTGAAGGGATTATTATACAATAGATATAGCACTGACAAATAGGCATTGAAAGTGATTTGAAGGGATTATTGTACTATATTATACTACATATATAGCACTGACGTGAAGGTATTGGCAATGAGTGGAAGGGATTATTGTATTATATTGTACTACAGATATAGGACTGATGTGAAAGGATTGGCAATGATTGGAAAGGATTATTGCACTATGGATATAGCATTGACATAAAGGCATTGGCAATGATTTGAAAGGATTATTGTACTATCGATATAGCATTGACGTACAGGCATTGACAATGATTTGAAAGGATTATTATAGCTCAGATATAGCACTGACTTAAACTAAAGACATTATGAAATCTGGAGATACCACTGCTGGAAAGGTATTATGCAATATGAAGTTAGCATTGAGTGACAGGTATTTCAAAGCCTTATTGACGGTTGTAATCCACCGTGGAATCTGGATTTAAGGCTATGCAATAGATAATCTGAAAGTAGCACTGATTGACAGGTAATATGCACCCTAGCTGCAGTTGATTGATAAGTAGGATAGAACTGGACTGACTTTCACTGAAATGCACATCATATCGACTGCATACAATATTGATTGAGTCTGTCTGATACATTATTGTGGTAGACAGATTCGCTTTGCAGTATAGAAATAAACCTGATTAACATCATCATCTAGCCTTGATATGAATAACAATGCTTGGCAAGGATAATAACGCATGGCTATAACATGGACTATCATTCATCATCACCATCATTGTCATCATCATCACTCGCTTAACCGCGAGGGTCATCGGGGCCCCACAGATAACGTTGCAACCAGTTTCCTCCAGTTTTCCCTGTTCTCCACTGCCCTCTGGGACTTGCCGAGCTCCAGGAATGTCATTACATAGTCTGGATTGACAGGTGTTAATCCTGAATATATCTAACACTGAATGACAGGAGCCAAGTAGCCCGCAGATAAAGCTGATGGATCTGCGTTGTGCAGATGATACTGATTGACTGTTGGTGTGCAGCTTGGACTGGACACATATTCGCATGTGTTAGACTGCAGATAACACTGTCAGACAGGATGTGAAGTTTGGAGATGAGACGAGTTGACATGATCCATGTGATATGGATATATCAATGATGGAGAGGTGTCATATAGCTTGGATATATCACGGATTGACAGGTGTAGCATAGCCTGTGAAAGATTGATTGGCAGCTGTCATAAAACTTCTCATACAGCTCGGATGTATCACGAATTAACAGTTGTAATATAGCCTGGGTAGGACATTGATTGGCAACTGTCATGCAAGTTCTCATACAGCTCGGATAGATCACGGATTGGCAGTTGTAACATAGCCTGGGATTGTCATGTAGCTTGGATATAAGACTAATTGACAGCTGTAACAGAGCCTTGGCAAGACATTGATTTACAACTCTCATGAAGCTTGCCATCCAACTTGGAGGTAACACTGATTGACAGCTGCAATGCAGATATTGATTGGCAGCTGTCGCAAACTTATATTTGACATTGATTGACAGGCACTCTGCAGCCTGAAGTCGACAATGATTGACAGAGACCATGCAGCCTTGTGATGACAGTGACAAAGCATTGATTGTCCAATAGTTAATACAATGCAATACATGCCACTGGTTGTCCGGTGCCTTTCAAACTGGACAGAGCGCGCGGTGACTAACAGAAAATATGCTAATTTATTCCTTATTTAATGAATTCAACCTATTAACTTACAGATTAACATGCAGATCCTCTTCTGGCTCATCTAGGCCATATTGTGCTTCCAATGCCAGCTCGTTATGCTAAAAAAAATAACTTTGTTTTTGCATACATATGGAGGTGGACAGAGCCGTGACGTCATATAATTGTGGGTGTCCTCTCCAATGTCTATCCAGACTTCTTTCAAATGTTTCGAGTGTTAGTGCTTCAACCACTTGGTCTGGAAGACGATTCCATGGATCTGTCATTCAAAAACAGAAAGAGTGTTTCCTGACCTCAAGTCTGGGCCTCTCCTTGACGATTTTATACTGCTGGCCTCTGGTGTTGCTGCCTATTCTGAGGTAACCAAACGCGTTGTGACATCACTGTCACCTGGGCTTGGAGTATACTAACTAAACATGCAGTTCTTACTGAATGGTGACAGTTATCAAATCACAGACACCAGAGCATACACGGAATGGAAGCGGAGGAGGCCAAGGGGGGGTAAGCAGGGTATTTTAAAACAAAGTATCCACTTTGAATTGAATCTTTTGTTATGCAGCTCCAATGTAGCATTATTAACAACTTTATTCAATTTGCCTTGTTTTGAATGTATGTCATAATTTTCATATAAATATATTAGATTGGTCGTCATAACCCACTTTACTTCAGTTTGAAGTAGTTTATATTTGAAATGGTTAATAATGCCCTAATAATGCCAAACCCCAGGCTAGGTAGCGATTAGTATAAATCGTTAAGTCATTGGATTGACTCGACCAGGGTTTGACTCCCATGACCTACCAAAACAGGAGGCGGGTGCTCAACTCATTCGGCCAAACCATTGGGGTCTTTAGTAAAATGTTATTATGTACTACTTTTGGGCGAAGAGGAGGGGGGTCTGAAAAAGTAGTATTCCCTGTATTGGGTCATTCTCGAAAACTGGGCACCAAAGTGTGACATGGAAACCAAAAGTGAAAACCTTCCAAATAATAGCAAAAAATCCTTCCAAATAATTGCCTAATCCAATGTCCTATGAAGGTAAGCATGTTGTGCATATGTCAGAGTTGAAAAAAATGAATTTCACTTTTTGAATTAGATCTTATACAATTTGAGCAATATATTAATATCACTTGTGTAATGTGAAAATCAAAGACACACCCAGAATCTCATTTTAACATATACAACATAGTCAAACAAGATGTTCTTGATTACTGTCAAGCAGACAAGGTTATGACTTACAAGACAACAGTTGAAAAATAAGTTGAAAAATGTTTGGCTACATGCATAGTGTAAATGTGTAAATGTTCACATTTTCACTCTAGTGCAAAATCATACAATTATAATGTTGATATATTTTGTGGGATAGATTCAATACATGTAGAACTGCTAACATACCTAATATACAGAGGCTGCAATACTTATTTGACTTGCTATCAATAAAACAAAGACTTATTTATCAGCATCGTAACGTCGAGACCAAATATGTGGTGCCCAGATTTCAGATTTGGAGAATAACCTGTACTACATTGAAAATGTTCACAACTTTGGACGGCCCCTAAGGGGGAGGGGGGGGGAGTCCTTCACGACGATGCGTGATTAGAATTCTGCTTTTTTTTCTTTTTCTTTTTACTGACGAGGTATTTACTCTGCCCATAACCTATAAGCTCCTGTCAGGTTGCTTGTTTTCAATGCTGGACAGCTGTGGTGCTGTCTTGATCTGTTCCTTTGCCCAGGAGTGTTTACCTGTGTCTGATCAGGTCAGCCTTCTGCAATTTTGGTTGTTAGTAATAGCCTCTTATCAAAGGTCTAGCAAGGAATTATCAAAGCAATAAAGCAAAACAACAAAATTGTCTCACTCTGAAATGTTGCTACATAACAATCCGCAGCATTAATTCATTCACCCAATCATTGCTCTTAAGTGCGTAAATATAAGAAACAAATTAACTGATGGGAACAGGATTTCTTAGACCAATATTCTTTTGGAATAGTTGGTTGGTTGTTGGAATTTTACATCCTGACAACATCTAAGGTCATATCAGGACGGTAGCAATTTGTGACAGTGCATTCATGGTGACTTTATAGTGCTGTCCCACTGGGAAATCAGGTTGCCAGCACCATGACCCGATATCCCACTCAGACATATTATCCTGACACTGAGCTAACCAGTCCTGGCCCTATCCTATTAATGCCGAGCGCCAAGCTAGGAACCGATAAATATTAATTTTGTATGTCATTGGTTTGACTCGGCTGGGAATCGAACTCCCAATCTCCCGCACGGGAGGCCTGCGCAATACTGATTCGGCCACCACGTCCAGTCCCTGAAGTAGTTGGGAATTCTTACTCCCACGTCAATCCATAGACCATGGCACATAATTCCTTGCTACTCCAGATGTTGACAGGTTGTCCACCTAGTGCTGAGAATTATGTTATAGGTCAGGTGAGGCTACGGCAGTCAGGCAACTAGCTGCAACCTTGGAAATATGCCCCTTAACCCATTGACAGCGCCATCTATAAATAGATCATTGGCACCATTTAGTTCCACATATTTTTCTAGAGGGCGCCCCAATAGCACAGTATCGAGATTATAAGTGATTACATAACCACAGAGATATTATGAATGAATATTATTGAATACATTATTTTCTTCTGAGCATATCTTTAACATCTGGTATATTTGATTATATCATGAACCTTTGTGTATATATCCTTAATATTGCCATATCCTCAATAGTGTCAATATCTAGCATTTGTTATTATATGTGATAGCCACAGAGTTATTACGAAAGTAAAATTGTCAAAAAACAATCTTCTTCATTATTTCATAAATATGTGCATCACCTAGCATATGCTTGTTATTCATACTATTTCGCAAACAATATTGCTATCTGGTATAGCTTGATCTCTAGTATATTATTAATATCTAGTGTCCTATATTATCTCATGAGTATTTGCATATCCTTAATATTTAATATTGTTATTGTCTAAGACATTACATAGCCCTAGAGTTACTACTAAAGTAAATTGTATTTAACATAATCTTTTGTTCACTATTTCATAAATATTTGCATCACGTGGCTTATACTTGATATTTGTCTTATTTTGCAAGCAATGTTATTAGCTGGTATAACATGATATCTAGTATATTTCTAATATTTAGTTTGCCTTTTCTCATGAACCTTTGTATATCCTTAATAACTAGTATGTTTTTCATCTAAGTAATCACATTGCCACAGAGTTATAATGAATTTGTTTAAACATCTTCTTCATTATTTCATCATTCGTAATGGGTACAGAGAACGTGGAAGTAGGAGTGGGATAGGCCTGACTTTATTTAATACTGCATAGTCCGATGAAAATATCAAATTTTCAAAACCAAAACAATTATCTAAATTTGATTCTACATATCTAACTTAGATACTGGTGCACTTATTAAACATTTGTCCCTATACAGAAGGGAATACTGAGTCAATTGAATAGAACCTGTTACTGCAGAAGCCTATGGGGTCAGAGTTTTGACAAGTTTGCCAAAATTAATTTAGCATGTTTCCACTTCAAATATCTCAAAAGTTAGACACTTAAAATAAAAGTTACTTCAAGTTGAAGTAAGGTACATAATAATGATCAACCTAATGTATTTACCTCAGAAAATTTCAGAAACTCAAAACCATCGGACTATGCAACTTTAATTTGCTGCACAGCGTATGATACAATATGTTTTCTGTATTACTGTGTTCACATCACACAGCTGTAACCAGGAGAAGGTCATGCAGCAACTAACATCAAGATAACAATGAGAAGCAATCAATGATGGTATCAATATGAAACATCACGTCAAATACATAGTTAACAAGTACTCAAGTGGCAATGGATCAATGGTGAATTAATCAGTGTCACATTTAGTTTTTCTTGTATTTTAGAGTCTTAATGTTCCTTGACTTGAGTTTTTAAGTTCAATGAATCGGCTCTGTGGGTGGGTGGGTAAAATTGTAGTGGTGAAGCTGATCACCCGAGGAAGAGTGAACTGTAGTGGCCAAAGGGTGCCGGTTATAAATGCTGAGGTTTGAGTAGCGTAGGTTAGCGAGTCCAGAGGCTTAGCAGAGCAAGTCGAGTGTGGGTGGCAGGCCATTGTCATAGGGGGTGATGAAAATGAGAAATATTGTGCCTAGTGTGGGACTCGAACCCACATCTCTTTGCATTCCTGCCCAGTGTGCTAACCATTATGCCACCTAGGCTAGGTAATGCCACTGTTAACATGCAAGTACTCGAGTACTTGCATGGTATAAGTCCTAGAAGACTTATAACAATACGCACCCTAACATGACATTGGTTGCCGTGACCAGTGCCTGGTGTCTGGCAGTGGCGGAACCCCTCCACAATACCCACACCTACCTGTCTATGCGGCTCCTAGCCTGAGAGGTCAGTGGAGACTACTACACTATCTAGGCGGTGTCCTGCTTGGAAACCATCAAAGCAGGTGGCTTTTAAAAGTAATGTGGAAGCTGTAGTGCATTATGTTGGAGGTAGGGAGTCACGTGGTTACATTTAAAAGGTAATCATATATATATAGGCATAATATGGTTCCTATCAGAAAAGGATGAGGCAGCATCCCATGGCTTCTAAAGTGGATTGTGATATATTGCTCAGTTTATGTGAAACTGCTCTGGTTCAGCATTACAAATAGTATGGCTGAAAACATACCTTCCTCAGCCAAACATAGCAAGTGCAATAGTGGAGGAGAGGGGAGGAGAGATGAGGGGGGGGGGGAGGAACGGACAGGGGGAGTGAAATGGAATGAGAGGAATGGAAGGGGAAGGGAGCTGGTAGGGAGAGGGGGAAAGTGGAAGGAAGAGGGGAGTTGAAGAGAGAGGAGGGAGTGGAATGGAATGAGAGGATTGGAAGGGGAGGGGGGTTGGCGGGATCCGGTGAGGAGGTCCGACTAGGGTCGCACAGGGGGGCAGCGAAGTCCTCGGGGCTGGATGGGGTGGTGGTCGGGGTCTGGGTGGCGCTGTTGGTGAAGGCGGTGTCGTGAGGATCGGCGGCAGAGGGTTCCTCCTGAGGCTGGGCTGGGATGTGATCCGAGGTGTGATGCCCGAGGCGATGATCCTCGGCTGGGACTGGGCGGCGCTGCGATCGGTGGTCGCTGGGAGGTTGTCGGCGGGGCTTGCGGGGCTGTCGGCAGTGGTGAGGGTGAGGTGCCGGAGGGGTCCCCCCGGGCCGGCCGGGGGGAGGCCGGCGGATCAAAAATCCGCCGAGGTGGCGGGGGGGGGTCTGGCGCTCACGGGTTTGCTTCGTGATGCAGTCGGCCTCGCTGTGCATGGTGAAGACGCGCCTCACGTTGGCGCAGTACGCACAGACGTGACGGCGTCTGTCCCCCGCCTCACCGTGGGCCTCCCCGACGTGGGCCCGATCGCACAAGGCGGGGGTGCGGTTCCAGGCCGGGCAGGGTACCCCGTGCATCTCCCTATCATAGGTGGTGCGTGCGTCGGCCTGGACTCGGGGGAAGTGCGCGCCTCGGTGGAGGGGGTCGAGTGGGCGGGCGGGGGCGTCGTTGGCGTGGTCGTCGGGCATGGCGAGGCAGTCGAGTCTGAGGAGGTTCAGCGCTACCAGGTCATGCCACCCCTGGGGGAGGGTTCCGTCCGCGATGGAGGTAAACACCGTCTCGGAGTACCGGCGGACGGTCGCCCAGGGGTATATAAGGTTGTCCCGGCAGACTGCGAGGTGGTGATGGTGGAGTCCCTGGGCGGAGTGGGCGGGGAAGTCGGGATGGTCGATCAGGGTGAGGAGGGCGAGGGTGTACTCGTCCTTCGTCGCCTCCCCCCTCTTCACCGGCTTCCTCTCGGGCCCTCGCTTCACCAGGTCGGAGGGGAAGATGTAGTTGGCCGGGATCCCTTGGCGTCTGGTGCAGTGCCGCGCCTCGGCGGATGCCAGGATGTCCCTGACGGCGTCGGCCGCGGAGGCGGGGCTGTAGCTGGTCCGCTCCTCCTGGTAGGCCGGCGAGGTGATGGGCGGTGCTTGGGTGGAGAGGTGGCGGTACCTCTCGTACTCCGGGTGCGCGGCCCCGGGGGGGGTTGCCTGAGGCGGCGGCCCGGGCCGGGCCGCGGTGGTCGGAGGCGCCCGAGGTGTTGGGGCCTTCCCGGTGCCCAGGGAGTCGATCCGGGCGTGGATGTCGGCTGTGGCCTGGCGATGCTCCAGCTGCATGCGCTGCAGAGCCTCCAGCACTACCGACATCTCGGAGCCCGAGGCGGGGCCCGAGGGCGCCGCGGGAGATGCCGTGGCGGAGGCCGGCGAATCGTCCCTCCCGGGGGTTGGAGAGGGCCCCGGGGTGCGGGGGGCGGCCCGGGAGCCCTTCCGTCCACGTCCTTTCCCTTGAGGCATAGCTGGAGCTGGGGTGCGGCAGCGATCCGAGGTGTAGAGCCAAAGCAGGAAAACTGGAGAGAGGTGGAAGACGGCTGGAGGGTGAATGCCTGAGGGAGGCCGACGGGCGGCCTTATAAGGGAGGAAAGGGGGGCGGGGCAGGAGGTGAGGTGTGATAGCGGGCGGCCCGGGGGAGGGCGAGAGGTGGCGAGCAGCGGGCGTCGGGTGAGGCGCGAGCGCTGGAACAAAGAAGGTGGCGAGGGAGGGGGGAGGGGGGTGGCAAGCCGGGGGTCGGCCGAGGTGAGGAAGCAGCGCCACAGCGGCGGGGGAGGGTCTCTTCCTCTCCTCGCATCAAGCGTAATGCTTCGCATTACGACCAATTGACTAAGTAGGGGAAATTTAAATCGCAAACAATTGGCCTTCCTCATTCTACTGTTCCTTTCCCTATCCTAGTAATTATTGATCAACAGCAGGCTATGTAATGACAAGTATCAATTTTTAAGTCATCAGTTTGACTTGGCCAGGGTTTGAACCCCACAACCTACCAAAACGGGAGGCGGACACTCAACTCATTCGGCCATCTCAGTTGGTTATTGGAATATAATGGTAATAACGGTCAAACAAATACAACAATTGGGAATGTTTACGAGGTAACATGTAGTAATTTGCTTGCGAGGCAAATTTGACCCAATTCCGCCCTCCCTCGTGACCTTTTCCCTCAGTTGTGTCACTTTGCTTCTCGCTGTCCCTCTTCTAGAAGGGGAGTGCTGATTAATTGTTGATATTGTCATGGGGGTGATGAAAATGGGAAATATTGCGCCTAGAGCGGGACTCGAACCCACATCTCTCTGCTTTCCGGGCCAGTGTGCTAGCCATTACACCACCTATATCAACACACTACCCATGCCTACCTGTCTACGTGCTTATTTGCCTGAGAGGTCAGTGCAGATCACTACACTATGAAAGAATACGAAGCAAACATTGACATTTTTTATGACTGAATACGATTTCCTGATTCCTATGACATCTTTGTCCTGATTTGTTATCCCTTTTTGACTTACATGCTCTTATTGATGCATTATTTCACTGTGTTATACTGTTCACCTCATTGCTTGTCTTGTACCTGATACATTAATGACTTGAAGGCGATGAGCAGCTGATCACGATGACAACAACCTACCCGAGTACATGATCTGATCACGAATGTATCAACTTGCTTCTGGGTTATGATTTATTTTTTAATAAATAAGCTTTTTTGCAACTCATTGTTTTGTGTTCTGAGCATATCAAATTATATAATTCAGGACACGAGACAGAACTACATAGTATGGGAATTGTATTTGTCTAAGTTCAAAGAGCATCAGGTCAAGTTCAATTGTTAGGTATAAGGTTTCAGGTATAAGGTTCAACTGTTTATAAGTAGGGTCAGGTGGGCGGTGAGAAAAGGTGGGTGGTGGTGTCGGTCCGGCGTCTGGAGGGAAGTGCCGTTGGTGTGACGGCAGTGGCGGAAGCAACGTCAGATATCAGTCATCGGGAACAGGTGGCGGCGGACGGCGCATGCTCTCATGTCGGCACCTGGAGTTAGTGCAGTTCTGGCTGCCTATGAATAAAAGGGAGGAATAGCATAGTGGCATTATGGTCGGGCTCAAAATGGGGAAGCACTATCTGTCCCATCTCGGTCCCAAATTACCCACGTTGCCAAAGCAACATGACCAATTATATTCACTTTATTTTAGAACTCACAGAGAACCACCATGCCTATGCTGCGGGTCCCAGTTTTAGGCTATCGCCCACGTTCTCTACACAGTACACACATAGTATCTTGCTGGCTCTCTACATGCCTAATTCATGAACCTGAGACCTGAACGCTGACGTCACAGCCCTGAGAGACTCGCTCACACTTCGGGCCAGCTCACACCGACCCGATCACCTCTGTGGGCGGCTGGGGCGTGTGGGTGAGGGGGGGGGGGGAGCCGGGAGGAGTGTGCTGGGGGAGGGGGGAGGAAGGAGGTGGGAGGGGAGTAAGGGGGGGCCAGTATGGGAGAGAAGGAATGGGCCTTTTTCCTGTTTCACTTTCCACCTTCTTGCTGGAGATCCCACCTTCCCCCCCCCCTTCCTCCTAACCCATCAGTGACTGGACATGAGTGCACTGCTAAAATCACCCTGGAGAGAGCCAGTGCCGCTTCAACGACTTGTTGTAAAGAACTCCCTGCTTCTACAACCGCGCATCCCACCCCCCCCCCCCCCCCCCCCCCCAGAAGTTTACTCTTCAAACAAAAATGGACCGCTTTATCGGTGCCGTTTTCTAATGCTGCAATCCTGTTAGGTTATAAACCACCCATATTGGCCGTAATCGATTAATACAACGCGGGCGACTTGGGTCACCCGAGTTATCAGAATTTCAAATCGAACACAGCGAGTGGAGTTGGGAAATACATGTGCCGTGTGCAAAACGACCCGACCCCCGTAACTCACCTCTTGGCTGGGGTTTGCCATTAGCGATGACGTCACACCTGTGCTGGTACCTGTAGTATAACAGCTACCAGTACAGGTCCTACATGTTGTTTTAATGCTTATTTTTTAATAACCCAGATTGTCAGCTTCTACAATCATAAAATAATTTGAATCCTATTTTGCTGGACTTATATCGGTTATTGAACAAAAATATTAAGTTTTAGATTTAGTCACCATTTTTTTCACCCCGAGCGTATTCATTTATTCAACCTGAGTCTGTAGGATGTGTGCATGCACCAAGAAGTGGCTCGGGTGACCCAAGTTGATTAATCGATTACGCCCCAACTGAAGGAATGGGCAGATGGCCGAGTGGAGGGAGGGGGTGAGTTTGAGGTGGGGGGGGGGCGGGTAAGACTTATAAGTTTGCCAACTTCCTAAAGGTGATACCAGATAGGATGCCCAAATGAGTTGTGTTTCTGTTTCCCGCTTTGGTAGATAATGGGATTCGAACTCGAACCCACGGGTTTGAACCTTGGTCGAGTCAAAACAATTACTTTTCCATGTATACTTGTCGCTTCCTAGCCAGGCGCTTGGCATTATTAGGATAGTGCAAGGACCAGTTGGCTAAGTGTCAGGAAAATGAGACTGAGTGGGATATCAGGTCATGGTGTTGGTAGCCTAGTCTCCCAGTGGGGCAACACTATAAAGTTGCCATGAGTGTGCACTGTCACAAGTCAGTCCCGTCCTGATAAGACCTTAGATTTTGCAGGATGTAAAACTCTAACCACCAACCATCCTAAAGGTGATCAGTAAGGACTAGCGGGATTTGAACTCAGGCAAATGATCCCCAGCGCCCACCTCCTGGTTTGGTAAGTCATGGGATTCAAAGGCCTGGCTTCGAACACTGGTGAAGAAACCACAGTATGCAGCAACTGTATATGCTGGCCTTAGTTTCAGCATTTACCTCCCTTTATACAATATATATAGACTTCAATTCGGTAATACATGTAAATATACCAATACAGTAATAATTTTCCAGAGTTCTTATCTCCAGTGGTTATATTTGATGTAGAATGTTAGAACAATATGATATTATTATCACTTAATATACATAATCTACCATGGTTTCACAACTTGGTTTGAATATTATGCATATGTATTTACCAACATGATAGAATGAATTAGGTATTATTAGAGAGGTGTTATAGTGGTACTTATATAACTGGAATATTATTATAATGACTTTATAGAAATAACTGGATGATTTGAATATGATTAAAACAGTTTTCTTAATGATTCACACACGAGTTTTGTGAAAAGAGATATTTTAGAATTGATTTAAACTATTAGTGTTTTTTTAACCATACCTAAAAAGTCGGAATATTTTACAACTGGTCAAATCAAACCAATGACTTACAAATTATACTTTTCGGAACCTAGCCTGATAGGATAGGGCAAGGGGCAGCGGAATGAGGAAGACCCATCACTGGCGATTGAAATTTCCCCTGCTTAATCAACGAATGTACAAACAACAACATTGACCCAATATTTTTTCTTTCAGTTGAGATTCAGTGATATCATACATGTACATGGTGACAGCCGGAGTGGGATGTAGCTTAGGCGGTAGCGTGTCCACCTGTGAATGTGTGTGTCATCCTACCAATCCTGCTCAGTGGACCCATTTGTTGTTTTACGTCCTAGCAACATCAAAGGTCATATCAGTGGACCCATTTGCAGTTTGAGCTATTTTCCATTCCAACCAGTGGTCCACAACTGATTCATCAAAGGCTGTGGTATGTGCTGTCCTGTCTGTCGGAAAGCGAATATAAAAGACCCCTTGCTGCTTATCGGAAAGAGTAGCCTATGTGGCGGCAGCAGGTTTCCTCTAGAGAAATATGTCAGAATGACCATATGTTTGATGTACAATAGCCGATGATATGAAACTCAATGTGCTCTAGAGGCGTTATTAAATAAAACAAACTTTACTTTTACTTTGTACCTGTTGACAGAATAAATTGTGGAACATACATGGATGAATTTGACAAATTGCTTACTTATCACCTGGTCCTTGATCATGGGCCATGAACGGCTGGAGGCGCGGTGAGGAGGGGGTGTGAGGTGGGGGGGGGGGGGGGGGGGGGGGGGGGGGGTGGTGAGGAGGTGGGGTGAGGAATGGGAAGTGTTGGACTGCTGTCTTTCAGATCAGTTAGCAAGTGTTCTACCACCTGCAGAGACAAACCAGGCAGAGTGAGCTGGCGATACGGTGATGGTGAAGGTCATGGGTACTATCCCTGGCCGAGTCAAACCAATGATTTATGACATCGATGCCAGTCCGTACCTAGCCTCATACCAAGCATTAGGAGAAGGGATAGCACTGTATCAGAATATGTTAACTGAGTGGGATATCGCAATGCCATATCATTGGCAAAATGGTATCTCAGTGTGGCAATACACCACCAACTCCTCAGTTAATGCTATTTGTTGCTAACTTCATGAAGACCATGACGTTAAAGCTGCATAGTCCAATGAAGCATCAACTTTTCAAAACCAAATTTTCTAGAATTGAGTCACCATATCTAACTTAGATACTGATACACTTATTAAGCATTTGCTGCCACCTAGAAGGGAATATTGAGGCAATTTAGTAGAACCTGTTACTGCTAAAGCCTATGGTATCAGAGGTTTTGCGTGCTTGCCGAAACTAATTTTCCATGTTAGTACTTCAAATATCTCAATATCCATTTAAAATAAAAGTTACTTCAAACTAAAGTAAGGTAGGTGCTAACAACCAATTTAATACTTTTATCGCAGAAAAGAAAATTAGAAATTCAAAACCATATTGGAGTATGCAATTTTAAGTTCAACTGAAACAAGGTTAACTGAAATAGCATTAACTGAAGCATATTAATTAATAGGCATTCAATGTTGAAGTAACACCCTCATCCATTGCAGACAACTTCATTATAAACACAAAGGGCAATATATTTACCTTTAATATTATTATTTGATTTCTACATATCAACAAGCTTACAAATTAATCATTGGGGTCACTTTTTAAAAAGAATAAACACAATCCAACTCTCCAATTTAGACTTTTACGTCGATGCTTTATGGCGTTAGATGGCGCAAACCAGTGCAAGTATTGGCTAGAGTTCAACTATGTTGAACTTTCAAGGCATCAAAGTATTCAGACTTTCAGGGCGACATTCCACTCGTAGCACTCCCCACCGTTTTGCGCCATCACACGCGCTAACCGGCGTAAAGTTGATGGCGTCACACACCGTCAAAAGTATAAATAGCCCTTAAGCCTGTTTTTGTTCTTCTCATCTATGACCGTATAGCAAAATTATGTTGATTGAAGCAACACTAATGAAATAAACGGATGCGGTGCCTGAATAGGTAGAGTGAAGGCTCCCCGTGCGGGACGTCGGGAGTTCGATTCCCTTCGACTCAAACCAATGACTTACAAAAAACATTTATGATGTACATAGGTTGTGATTTTGTTCATTCTTTACTGCTTTCTGTATATAAGTCCATTGTCAGTATATATGTTATTCACAACGCGAACAAGGAACTTATGACATGGACTTTTCTTTTCAAGCAAAGGTCACATAGCACAAAGAGTTTAAAGTCAAATGTCAAATTGGGTCATCCATCATTATTTCAGGCTCTCAACCCTACTCGTTAAGTGTTCATTCCGATTGTAGGGCTGGGTGAGCGGCTGAGTAAGGCCGGCGTGTGGAGGCATAGTGGTGGAAGCAGGCCTGGTGGATTAGTCGTCGACCGGAAGTGACGTCACCGGTCTCATGGCATGAGATTGGTATGCCTTCGGTCCGGCAGGGGGCATAGAGGGCAGTCGGGATCGAACCCAGATGGCACAATCGCAGTGGTCCCTCGTTTGTATGTAAATTACCTATGTTTAGGAACCAACATGAACAATTGTCAGCATTAAAAGACGTCTGAAAGACATGATTCCAGGGGGAGGGCTGTAATAGTCTGCACTGAGCTCTCAAATGTATATCAGAGGATGTCATGATACTATTCATTCTTTACTGCTTGATATAGAGTAGAATATATGCTTATATCAGATAGGATGTCATGATACTATTCATCCTTTACTGCTTGATATAGAATAGAATATATGCTTATATCAGATAGGATGGGATGATTCTATTCATTATTTACTGCTTGATATAGAGTACAATATATGTTTATATCAGAGGATTTCATGATATTATTCATTCTTTACTACTTAATACAGAATAGAATATATGCTTATATCAAATTGAATGTCATGATACTATTCATTCTTTACTGCTTGATAAATAATGATTGATTGGTTGGTGGTTGCTTTAAGCCGTATCGGCAGCATAGGCCATATTCACAGCGAGAAATGTTTGTTTTTTGTTCAAACCATCGCTTTTACATGTAAAGGCAGACAATCAATTATGTGCCAAAGCTCACAATCATATATTTGTGGTCAAGGGAAACAAATTCCCATAGAAAAAGAAAAGTTTTATTAATAATTGATAGAATCTATTTAGTAAACTATATGAGGTAGTACAGTCCAGCTGCCCTCAAAAAGGGTAAAATGTTTTCCTGTTTTACCTTAGTAAATAGGTCATGCATACTGTCTGCACTGTAGAACTGTTGGCGCAGGGCCAAACAATCAAAGCAACTTAGTCAAATTTGTTTGAGTTTCAGCGGGGACTGACACCCAATACATTCTGGGGGAGGTTCCCCCTTGAGCAGAAAAGCATGTGTAAGCCACAAGTGGCCAATACGGCAGTGGCTAAGGACCACTTGGTCCTGCCGACCTCCCGCATGAGTCTGTGGTGGCTTTCCCACAGATGGTTCAATTTCTTTAAGTTATTTATGTTTTCATCCCACTCATGTTGCCATTTGGATTTTATGTGGGTGGCTATTTGTGGTTTCAGATCAGAGTGAGGGATCAGACATGGTTCAAGATCACAGTTCAGGGCCTTCTTCGCAGACCGATCAGCTCTTCCATTTCCTTGTATGCCGGCATGGCCAGGCACCCAGCACAGGTGGATGTCATACCCATCGGTTGTCAGTTGGTTCATTTTCTAAATGACCATTGCTAGAATAGGGTGATTCATTTTCAGTCCAGCAACAGCCAGGAGGCAAGAGAACGAATCACTGTATATAACATAGTTAGTGTGGTTGGATACCTCAATACACTCCTATGCGAGGAGGAGTGCTCAGGCTTCTGCAGTGAAAATTGAGCCCTGATCCGGCAAACTTACACCAAATGTTTCCCGTCGGCAGACTGCTGCAGCAGCTACCCAGATTTGGTCGTTCAAACCATCAGTGTATATGGAGAGGTGGTCTGCAAACTGGCGTTGAATGGCTGCATGCAGTCCTTGGTACTCAAGTGGATGTGTCCCAGACTTCAACGACCATGGGGGATGTTCTAGTACTTTGGCATCCTCCAACACATCCAAATCCACTCCCAAGCCCTCCAAATGAGGTTTCCTTTGCAGCCTCAGTGGCCGGATGTAATTCGGCCTGGCTTCATACCTGGATTCGTCATCTTGCTCGAATAGACAATTGTGTGCAGGATTCAATGCATTAGTTGTTATCTTGACTACATGTTGCATGGCCAGTTTGATTCTCCTGTTGTTAAGTGATGGTTCATTGGCTTCGACGTAAAGGCTCTGAACCGGTGAGGTCTGGAAGGCCCCAAGGGCCAGGCACAGTCCGTGCTGGTGGATCGTGTCTGATAGAATAGAATATATGCTTATATCAGATAGGATGTCATGATACCATTCATTCTTTACTGCTTGATATAGAATAGAATATATGCTTATATCAGATAGAATGTCATGATACTATTCATTCTTTACTGCTTGATATAGAATATAATCTATGTTTATATCAGATCTGATGTCATGATACTATTCATTCTATACTGCTTAATAATATAGTAAATACTAATGTTTATATCAGATAGAGTGCGATGATTTTATTCATTCTTTCCTGCCTAATAGAGTATAATAATATATGCTTATATCAGATAGTATAGGATGGTTTTATTCCTGCTTTCCTGCTTACTGCTGTAAATAATGTATGCTTAGATCGGTTATAGATAATGTGATTTTTGTATTTCTTCACATCGACTTGAACGGGTGCGGTAGCCAAATCGGTAGAGTGCAGTCAAATTAAACTAAGGACTTATAAAATTGGTACTTGTTGCTTCCTAGAACGGTGCTTGGCATGAATAGGCTAGGGCAAGGACTTATTGGCTCTGTGTCAGGATAATGTGACTGAGTGTGATATCGGTTCACGGTGCTGGTGGCCTAATTTCCCAGTGAGGCAGCACTATAAAGTTTCCATGAGTGTGCACTGTCACAAGTCGGAACCCACCCTATTATGACCTTAGATGTTGCCAGGACATAAAGCTCCAACAATCAACCAATCACATCGACTCGTAGTTAGTGCGACGGGCCCCCTGCCACCTCATACAGACAGACAGGCAAGAGGCCAGCACTGATGTTGCCATGGGTCGAGAAGAAAGGACTGCAGGAGGCCAGTTCAAGGTCACGTGGGTGGGAAAGGGGCGAGGGGGCGAGGGGCGAGGGGGCGAGGGATGAATTGGGCGTGACTGAAAATGAAATTGGAGGTGGGGAAAATGTTGATTGATTCAGGTGTTACATCTTAGTAGCACTTGCGGTCATATCAGGACAGGGACTGACTTGGGAGAGTGCGCTGTGTACTCATTCTGGCTTGATAGTGCTGTCTCATTGGCGATACCGCGCTGGTGGGAGCACGACCCCACTGCGTTACATTATCCTGATGCTAAGCTATCTGAGCTAGTGCGTGTTCTGTCCTGGTAATGTGGAGAGCCAAGCTAAGGTAGCGAGCGACAACGACAAGTATATCTGATATATCACGCATTATGCGAGTATAAAGGCACGGAAGGGAATTATTTCCTTATTATTATTATTACACTATACATTGTGCTGCCTCCTTCATGTGTCATAACTGGTGGCGCCACCTCCGGCGCTTCCCGATACCTTCATACCCTAAAAACATAACTTGCGTCAGAGGAATAACCAGGTTGGAGAGCTTACCTCGATCGGGCTATGGTGGTTAAGTACTTCATTTGAGCCCCGGTTCAATTTCCAAGGTCGAATTTTATATAGGATTAGTTAGCAGGTTCAAAAATATGGTTGTGGAACACTGAGTTTTGGGAAGTTTACATATAGATAACTGACACTTGCCGACACCAGATGGAGGGGGGGGGGGGAGCGCAGGAGGCGCCACCAGTCAAGTGCGGAGTCTTACGGAGAATAACAATGGCATCAAGTAAAATAATAATATAGTATTAATAAAGGAAACAATTCCCTTCATATTTTTATACTCGTGTAATACGTTATACACCACATATATAGTTTCATTCAGCTTGAGCATTTTGATTCACGAAGAGGGAACTACACATAACTGGAGAACTGACTGGTTCATTGGAATGCATGAAACAAAATAGGATTCGTTGGTTGTTGGAATTTTACGTCCTGGCAACATCTGAGGTCATATCAGGATGGATACCAATGTGTAACAGTGCACACTCATGGTGACTTTATACTGCTGCCCCAGTGGGAAATCGGGCTGCCATCACCATGACCTGATATCCCACTCAGTCACATTATGCTGACAGTGCACTAACCAGTCCTTGCCATATCCTATTAATGCCAAGCGCCAGGCTAGGAAGCAACAAGTATCAATTGTGTAAGTCATTCGTTTGACTCGACTGGGAATCAATCATCGACTGGAAGAGCCTTTATCTGGACATCTACAGTTCCAGCCTAGTCAGCATCAGATCCGTTGGGGGGCGCCACCTGTCTGTTCATGTGTCAACTGCCTTCCACCACCCCCCCCCCCACCACTAGCAATACTCACTGTGCCGCCGAAAGTTGTGATCTTCGGCAAGGGGGCCTTATACCCCAGTCACATGAGGCCTGCGTTCGCTAACGATCGATTCGCGACGTCAAAACTTCCTCCTTGCGCCCTCCCTACGCCCTGATTGAGTGCTGTCGCCGTGAGGACGCCAACCTCCCGGCGTCCATTTCGGGAATTTTGGACGCAAGGAGGTTGCTGCTGCTGCACGTGCAACCTCCTTACGCCCTGTTCCGGCGGCGCCATTCAAAATGGTCGGCGCCCTGGCGCCGCCCTGGCCCCGCCCTGGCCCCGCCCTGGCCCCGCCCTGACCCCGCCCTGGCCCCGCCCTGGGTTGGTGCTAACACATGCGATGCTGCAGTCACCATGTGGTCGGCCCCGACCTGGTGCCGACATGGCTCCGACATGGCGCTGACATGGCGCCGACATGGTGCATAAAATGTATTTGAATCAGTCTATCGAATGGAACGCTGAGTGGTTGGCGTCCTTTTGGGCGTAGGGAGGTTGGCGGTGAACGCTGGCTCTCGTGTGACTGGGGTATTAGTTGCTCTAACCAGAAGTTATAACTCTTACACACTACAGTGTGTTGTGGCTATTATGTAGGACAACTACTATATATAGTGTTTGCTTGTTCTACATAAATTACTCTACTCATGTTTGTTTGTTTGTTGTTGTGTTATGTCCTAGCAACATCTAAGGTCATATCAGGATGGGTACCGACTTGTGACAGTGCGCACTCATGGCGATGTTATAGTGCTGTCCCACTGGAATACCAGGCCACCAGCACCATGACCTGGTATCCCACTCAGTCACATTATCCTAACACTGAGCCAACCACTTCTTGTCCTATCCTAATAATGCAGAGTGCCACAGTAGGAAGCAACAAGTATCAATTGTAAAGTCATTGGTTTGACTCGACCAGGATTCGAACCCACGACCCCACGATCTCCCAACACGGGACTCATTCGGCCATCCCGTCTGGTTATGCACACAGCGCTGGAGGTTGTTCATCATACTTCAGACCGGACCATCAGTTGTAATTATCTGTGGAATGTGTTTATGCATAGTCCTACAGGCTTTGTTTATTATTACTAATGTTAGTATGTGTAACTGTTCAGCTGATGTGACAACGGGTCGGGAATGTTGGTTATATTTGTTTTTTTTATAATATATATATATGTATTATATAATTTGTTATGTGGATCCAGATGGGATAGCCAAATGAGTTAGAGGGTCCGTCTCCCATGTTAGTAGATCATGGGATCGTGGGTTCGAATCCTGGACGAGTCAAACCAATGACTTAAGATTTGATACTTGACCTTTCCCAGCCAGGAGCTCGGCATTATTAGGATATTCAATTCAATTCTTTTATTTTAACTCTCTGCAAGGTATGTTTACAATAAACTGAGGTGATAGAATAAATGCATACAAATTCCTTACAGACAGAAAGGATCCCAGAAAAGTGATGCTTATCTAGCTGGTCTCCATGATGTGAATGAACGAGTGATGACAATAACAAATTATTAAACTTAGGCTACATTTTTAACTAATGATTATGATGAGATACTGATGCGTCTCTTCATAATTAGTAAAAACCAAAGTAATGAGAGGAATATTATATGTATATTGTGTCATGGATTCATGTACTTACATGCAGTATCAGTAGTTAGTTTGCATGTATCTTTGCATGTAGGGGTAAATTTTATGTTCTTTGCCATAGCCACTTGATATTTTAAATTATGCGACTAGTTAATGACAACTATGTCCTATTATATGTATTCTTTACTGGTAATCGATTTAGTATGCATAGGGCAAGGAGCAGTGGAATGAGGAAGACCAATCGTCCGTGATTGAAATTTCCCCTGCTTAAACAACTAATGAACCAACAACATCAAATAATAATAATGACAGCCCCTTAATGTTTCTCTCAAACCGCCTTAACTTCCATGTTATTCACTGCTGAGCGGACATTCTCTCCTCCCCGTTTCCGCTACACCGTGAGCCAACTGTCACTCTCTCACTTTCAAATTAATTCATTAATTCATTAAAATAGGCACATGAGCTTTTGATTCCATCGCAGACATTCTGGTGGAATTTTGTTATTTACTGATTTACGTTGAAAACAACTGATGCACCTTGATATCGTACTTGGGATGTTGGTGGCCCGAGCCAGGTCCAAAGGTGATGACCTTTGTTGTTCAGAAATAGACCTGCTGACGGTCAGCTGACCTGGGCAGGGTCAACCAGTGAGTTTCAGGGTCATGTGACCTACTTATCAAACTTGGTGAGGCCGGTAATTAGCTTGCTGTTTGTTGGAGTTTCACGTCCTGGCAACATCTAAGGTCATATCAGGACGGGTACCAACTTCTGACAGTGCGCACTCATGGCGATGTTATGGTGCTGCCCCACTGGGAGACCAGGCTAACAGCACCATCACCTGATATCCCACTCAGTGACATTATCCGGACACTGAGCTAACCAGTCCTTTCCCTATCCTAATAATGCCGAGCACCTGGCTAGGAAGCAACGAGCATCAATTTAGTAAGTCATTGGTTTGAATCGATCGGTCGATGTTAAAATCTGCAACCTTCGACAACGGAAAGCCGGTCAATGCTCTTTCCACTTCCTCCACCCTGTCCACTTGCTCTCCTGAATTCCATTCAATTAAATGGAACCAAAGTGTTCCCTGATGCTCCAATTGAAAAAAAAAACAAAAAAAACAACAGTTTTTGCATATTTTCATTGTTCTCATAAACTTGGTACCACATGTTTGGTTTACGTGTTATATTATTGCTGACAAACTAGGGCTACCAAACTAGGGCTGACAAGCACTCTACCCCCCCCCCCACACTTTGATGGGGGATGGCGTGTCAAAAGAATCTGATTATTGTTACATCTATGTTGGGTTGGCAATGTTGTTTTTTTTTGTAAATATGTTTATTCTGCTGAATAATTCTTTTGTCAGTGCCGAAGCACTGGTCTTCCAGCCATTTTTCAATTCAGGGTTATTTACACAAAAGGTACATAGAATAAGGTGTACAATACCTGTTGAATAGACAATTTGCACCATGTAACACAATGAAATTCTGAAACCCAAAAGTTCCATAACAATATGGTACAGTAGTGTCATATAACCAGATCAATATTAGTCAGATCAATGTGAGTATTTACATAGTATTTAGAATGTAAGCAGAAGTTATCTTCTGTATTCAGTTGGTAAACTTGTAGTAAGTTTTAATTCGCTTCACTCGGCTCGGAACAGAAACAGTAGTCAGGAACAGTAAGAAAGGAGAAAACAGACAGTAAACCTTTGTAGAGTTTAATAATGGAGAAGTGAGGAGAGCGAGGTCGAAGGACCAAGTGACAGTCAGAGGCGGAAGTAGAGAGCGAGGAAAACAGAGGGCATTCTTGCCTCGTTCAGCAAATTAGACATGTTAGCCTCCGCCAACATGCTCAATGTTCAGTTGCAGTTAGGCAAGCGGTATATAAATGTTGGTTTGTTAGGAAAATTCTAGTGTAACTCTAATGTAGCTAGTTATGTGAGTTCATGAATTATGTTTTTGGGGTGGGGTTGTTAATAATACACTGGACCATCTGTGACCAGTGAAGCAGTGGGACCAATCCCAGTGCATTTAGGTCTTAAATTTTACATTTTTACCTGGACTGTCTCTGTCATCGTATATGGTTGACTGGAGATAACAGAGGAACAGCAACAAATTAAAAAAGTGGGGGGTGGGGGGGGGGGAGAAACCGAGGCTGAGGGTTTGGTGGTCTGCCACTTACGGTATGGTGACGCCATGGAACATACTTTACTGCAACTGCATAAGGGCCTGCCCAATCCGATGTACTCTTAGTGAGTTTTTAAATTCTAGGTAAGAGGACGCTGCCCTGGTTCTGGTTGGTAGGTTGTTCCACATCATGCTGCCTTTGTAAATTGGTGCTTTAATTAGTTTGTTTGTGGAAGGCTTGGGGACTTTGAGTAGAGTGGAATCAGCCCGTCTAGTATTCCTTTTTGTGTTTTCTATATATTGGGTATGTTACATGTATTTAGTATATCACAACATGTGTATCTCACAACATGTATCAAAAGTATGTTTATACGATTATGTACTAAAGTGAAAGTGTGAAAATTTGACACCATGTATCTATTCAAACTTTTGTTCACACTTTTTTCTTATAAGATATAATCTTGTTTTGCTTAACTGTTGTCAATGACATCTTGTTTGAATAAATTGTGTGTGTTATGGATCTGTATAAAACTGATGTTAAAAATGGATGTTGCACAATATCATTTTAATATTTCTTTCATTTTGTATAAGATCAAAATATAAAGGTGAATTTAATTGTTAAACTCCGATATATGCACAACATGTAAACCTTAATTTGAATGGATTCTGCTATTACTTGGAACGTTTTCACTTTTGGTTTCCATATCACACATTCCATACACAGTTTCCAAGGATGACCCATTTTTGTATTTGTATATTTTAGCAGACCATAACAACGACAATAACCACAACAAACAACTCTATTTTCTTGGCAGCTCCCGAGTGTGTGAAACGCCTGAACGCCTTCGAGGGGCCGAAGGCTGGCAGCATGGGGTGTCCATGTGTGTATGTGTTTGGATGGATGCTACCCATGTGAATTTTGCATAAAAGTTAAAAATCTAAAATTTAATTGTTTTTGTTCAGCTCTGACATATGCACAACATGTGTACTGTTGTATTTATAAACATGGATTCTGCTATTACTTAACATATTTTCTGCTATTATTTGGAATGTTTTTACTTTTGGTTTCCATATCACACATTCCATACACAGTTTCCGAGGACTACCCATTTTTGTATTTGTTTATTTTAGCAGACCATAACAACGACAATAACCACAACAAACAACTCTCTTCTCCCGGCAGCTCCCGAGTTTGTGAAGCGCCTGAACGCCTTCGAGGAGGCGAAGGCTGGCAGCACGGTGGTGTTCGGGTGCCGGTACCAGGCATTCCCGCGACCCACGATCCGCTGGTACCGGGACGACGAGGAGCTGGGTGCCGACAACAACCGGGTGCGGCCCGAGGAGGACTGCGACGGCGAGGTACGGCTGGTGATCAGCGACTGCCGGAAGAACGATGAGGCAGCCTACAAGTGCAAGGCGGAGAATGCAGAGGGCGTCGCGTCTACCACAGGCTACTTGTCAGTCACAGGTACAGGATGGATGGATGGATGGATGGATGGATGGATGGACAGACAGATAGACATATAGACAGATAGACCGATTGACAGATATATAGATATATACTAGATAGATAGACATACAGACAAAGAGACAAGTATATAGACATATGGATGAATAGATGGATGGAGAGACAGACAGATATATAGATAAATAGATATATATAGATAGACAGACAGACAGACAGACATACAGATAGAGATAGATAGATAGAGATATAGAGATATAGAGAGTTAGAGAGATATAGAGATATAGAGAGACAGAGAGATAGAGAGATACATATATATAGAGACATCGAGAGATGAAGAGATGATGAGATAGATAGAGATAGGGAAATCGAGGGACTGAGAGGTGGAGAGATGGGGAGATGGATGGATGAATAGGTGGATGGAGCGGTGACTTGGTGGATGGATAGATAGATAGACAAATAGATTGATAAATAGATCTATAGGTAGATAGATAGATTGATAAATAAATAGATAAATAAATCCATAGGTAGAGAAATAGATAGATAGCTATATTGATATATACATAGATAGCTATATTGATATATACATAGATAGATAGATAGATAGATAGATAGATAGATAGATAGATAGATAGGCAGATCTTGTTGCCTCTGGATGTTAATGATGGTAGCAATACTATACATGGTTAATCTATTCCTGCAATTACCAACACTTCTTTTAAACGTTTTTCTTTTAAGACAATCTTGTTTGCTTAGCTGTATTGAATGAAATCGTGTTTGAATTTATTGTGTATGTTACAATGATGTTCTGGGGGAGGGGCTGTGATTTCCATGTTGCCTGAGTGACAGTAACGTGTTGCTCAATTTGTCTAAGATCAAACTCAAAAAGTGAAAGAGCTTGGATTCTGTTATTATTTTTGTGTTTTTTTGCTATTATTTTGGATGTTTTCTGTTATTATTTTGGATCTTTTCTGCGATCATTTTAAATAGTTTCTGCTATTAGTTGGAAGGTTTTCCACTTTTGGTTTCAATGCCACACACACTTTAATGCCCAGCTTCAGAGAATGACCCATACCTAGGTTTAAATCTAGATAAATATGTTTACATTAGAAATTGTTATGCTTTTATCGGACTATGCAACTTTACAACAACAAAATAGCAAAAAAAAAGCTGATTCTACCCTTGCTTCTCTCGTGCCCTCCGTTGCCTAGGCAACACCCGGGACAAATGTGGTATGCAACTTTTAAAAAGAACAACAACAACAAAACAACAAAACAACAACAAAAACAACAAAGTCCACCCATGCCTATCTCGTGCCCTCCCTTGCCAAGGCGACAACAGCGACAAATGTGATGTTTTTATCGGACTATGCAACTTTAAATAAAAAAATTAAAACTAATTCTACCCTTGCCTATCTCGTGTCCACCGTTGCCAAGGCGACAAACAAAGACAAATTTGATGCTTTTATGCAGCTTTTTTATTTAACCACACAAACAAGCAAAAAGATTCTACCATTGCCTCTCTCGTCGTGCCCTCTCGTTGCCAAGGCGACAACAGGGACAAGTCGCTGGCGTCTCAGCCCCGGAAGAATGCGCTGCACGCCGTGTCGATCCCGCCGCGTCTCAAGTGCCTGGTGGAACAGAAGAGCCTGGAGCTGCGGGAGGAGGTGGAGTGTAGCTTCCTGCCGCCGTCACCCGTCCACGAGTATGTCGCGACGCTCAGGAGAACGCTCCGACCCACGGCCAGCCGGCACCGGGGGCCGCCCATCCCGCGTATTGAGGACATCAGCAAAGGTGGGTGATCGAGGGGGAAGGGGGCTCGAACATACCGCGTATTGAGTACATCAGCAAAGGTGGGTGAGGAGGGGGAGGGAGGGCCAAACATATCGTGTATTGAGGACATCAGCAAAGGTGGGTGATGGAGGGCGAGGGAGGGCCGCCCATCCCGCGTATTGAGGATATCAGCAAAGGTGGGTGATGGAGGGGGAGGGAGGGCCGAACATACCGCGTATTGAGGACATCAGCAAAGGTGGGTGATGGAGGGGGAGGGAGGGCGAAACATACCATGTAGTGAGGACTCAGCAAAGGTGGGTGATGGAGGGGGAGGGACGGCCGAACATACCGCGTATTGAGGACATCAGCAAAGGTGGGTGATGGAGGGGGGAGGGAGGGCCGAACATATCGCGTGTATTGAGGACATCAGCAAAGGTGGGTGATGGAGGGGGAAGGGGGGCCGAACATATGCGCATTGAGGGGGGGGGGGGGGGCGCATTGAGGACATCAACAGAGGTGGGTGGGGAGGGGGTGGGGAGGGTGGGTGGAGATTGTAGGGGGAGAGGGGAGGAGGGCAGTGAAAGGGGAGGGGAGAGTAATTGGATGAGGAGGAATGAGAGAGGACGGAGGGGAGACGGAGTCGGGGAAGGTAATGGGAGAGAGGGGGAGAGGAGAGTTGGGGAGGTGGATAGGAGAAGAGTGGGAGGGAGGGAGGAGAGAAGGGAGGGTGCAGGGGGGACGGAGAGAGGAGGGAGGGGAGAAGAGGGGGAGTGGGAGGGAGGAAGTTGAGGGTGTGTGTGTGGGTGAAAGTAGATGGGGGTGTTGGTGTGGGTGTTTGGGTGCGTGTGTTGGTGTGTGTTTGTGTGCGTGTACATAAGTGTATGGGGGAAGGATGTGTGTGCGTGTTTGGGTGTTTATGGCTGAGCACAAGTGTGTGGAGGTGATGGATGATCATGTGTGTGTGTGTTTATGGGTGAATGTGTGTCTGATCACATGTGTGTGTTTATGGATGACAGCAGGTTTGATTACATGTGTTTGCATGTGTGTGTTTATGGATGGGCACATGTGTGTGGACGTTATACGCGTGCATGTGAGTCTTTCTGGTTGAGTGTGTGTGCGATGACATGTGTACGTGTTTAAAGTGTGGGTGTGATTGGGTGTGTGCATTTGCGCGTGCGTAGGCCTATGTATGAGCGTATGCGCATTTGTGTGTGTGTGTGAATGACTATGAGTATGTGCGTGCGGACTATAGACTACATCACGCTTCCGACTGCGCATGCGCTGAAAACGGCCTTGGGAGCAAAGCAAAGGCGAACGGCCATTGAGTGTGCCGATACGCGCATTAAAAAACGTCAGTTTTATTCAAAATTAATAGAAATCCAAAACCCTAACATTATCAATTTAATATAATCTTTTTGTTAAACCTGTTTTCTATATGTGTTCCAAGCGGTTTGTGCCTAGATGGTGTGGTTTTATCAATATTTTACTTTTTCTGTATGGAGATTACTCACTGCCATTGACAATGCACAGCTATGGCTCTAACAGTAACACTAGCCTGAGTGCCTAGATTTGTCTAAATCTAAATGCACATGGCATAGGATGTGCTGATTATATTGATGTAAATGCAATGCTGGATAAAAGATTAATATCTTAATTTATTTTATATATTTTTTTAGTTAGTATTCTATGTTCCAAATAAGAGCTGAGATGAGCTGAAACTAGCACATTTCATAGCTGCACCCAGTGTATTAGCATGTGCCATGTGCTTTTGGGGGGGTTGTTTTTCTCTGACCCATCCCACAATGCACCGCGCCGCTGGAACCGTGATGTAGTCTATTGTGTACGTAGCCCCGTACGTGTGTGTATTTACGTGGTTGAGCGTGGTTTTGTGTACGTGTGCGTCTCCGCATCTTTTCCTGTTTCTATATAGTTGCGTGTGTTTGAGTGTGCATGTATATGAGTATGTGAGTGCATGTGTATGTGTGTGTTTGCGTGTGTATGTGTATGTGTGTGTGTCTGTGTATGTACCTTTATCTGGGTTTGTGTATGTGTAGGTGTCTGTGTGTGTATGTGTAGGTGTATTTGCCTGTATGGGTATGGGTATGTGGGTATGGGTGTTTGTGTGTGTGCCTGTGCATGTGTATGTGGCTGTGTATATGTATGTGTATGTGCATGTATGTGTCAGTGTGTGTATGTGTCAGTGTGCGTGTATGTGGCTGTGTGTGTCTGTGTCAGTGTGTGTGTATGTGTATGTGTTAGTGTGTGTATGTGTATGTATATGTGTATGTGTGTGTATGTGACTGTGTATGTGTATGTGTTAGTGGATGTGTGTCTGTGTAGGTGTATGTGTATGTGTCAGTGTGTGTATGTGTATGTGTGTGTGCCTGTGTCAGTGTGTGTGTATGTGTATGTGTTTGTGACTGTGTATGTGTCTGTGTCAGTGTGTGTATGTGTATATGTATGTGTCGGTGTCAGTGTGTGTATGTGTATGTGTGTGTATGTGTATGTGTATGCGTCTGTGCCTGTGGATGTGGATGTGTCTGTGCCAGTGTATGTGTCTGTGTCTATGTATGTGGATGTGTCTGTGTATGTGCCTGTGTATGTGTATGTGTCTATAGCCATGTTCACACGGGTGATTTAATCCGCTTCATATAAAGCGCCTTGCCTAGTTTGCCTCACATTTTGCCGTGTGAATGCGATGTGAGGCGGATTAGGGCTGAATCGATTCATATGATTCGCTTTATATAATCCACCTAGCGAGGTGGTTTATATGAACCAAATTTTATGATTCGACTTAGATCGCCTGTGTGAACGCAACTGACTTACTTGATGCAGATTAAGGACGTAACGCGCATGCGCAGTCGAGACCTTAGTTTGTTGACTTTCCTGTCGATCAAAAGCGCATATTATATAATTTAATTAATGAAACCGCTATCTATGCACAGATATTTTTTTCATCATTTATTTTTAGGGTTTCACTGCCCAGCAGAAGTTTTGACCGTTCCAAACCAATACGATTCAATCCATACATATCTAGGTCGAACCCACACTCTCTCAGTCGACGTCGACGCACCCAAACTGGCGCTGGTTAGTCTGGACTTGCTCATGCGCAGATATCCACTTCCGCCTTAAACCGATTCAAAGCACTGCCCGTGTGAACTCTTAACACTTTCAAACTAAATCGAATCATATGATTCGATTTGTCTGATCTGCCTCACATTTTGCCCGTGTGAACGCGGCTTATGTCAGTATGTGTATGTGTCTGTGACTGTACCGTAGTGCGCGGACGTGTGCACATGTGTGTGTGTACCTCGTGATATCTGGAGACCGGAAGTGGACGCATGCGGCTTACGTCCTATTGCGTCAGAATGTACTCTGTTACGTTTCTGGTTCGAATAAGTGTTGATATGTTGTCCATTTCGCGCATAGTGTCAATATTTTCTTCTCACTTAAAAAAAAACTAACTAAAACCCTGCACTTTAGACCTGTGGCACTTTACATAATAATTAGATTCCATTGAAGTTTGCATTTAATATTTTTCTAATATTTCTCACTGGCTTAATTATAGCTAAATATCTTTTTTTTTGTTCCTGTAAAAATGTTATTTTATCTGCTTGTTTTCTTTATTATTCTTTGCTGTGTCTTTTTACTTCAGCTCGGTCATGTCTTATACATAATGTACACATACTTGTTCTTTGGTGTTTATGGTAGTAATTTGCAATTGTCAGTCTGTGTCTCTACAATTCTAACATTTCGATATCGCTCTATTATCTATAGCATCTAGATAAAAGATTCACCCCATACTTGCAGTAGGGGTGATCGACAACGTAGTCTAAATACTGGCGAAAATTGCTTTAGTATGGAACAGGAAGTGGAATTCCTGGTTCCAGTATCAAATGGCTACTTATATTGGCATTGAGTTGGTGAACTGGGACTCGTGGAGAGAATGCAAAAAGACAAAATGTCGGCGATGAAACACCATCGATTTCACATTTAAAGTGCGTTAAAGTATATGTTTTATTATATTTTTCAAATCAGAAGTAGCAGGTAAATATGTATGTGGAGAATATATTTTGCTTCTTAAATTAAGAATTTATCAACTCAGTTCATTTCCCCAGGATGTCAAAATTCTTCGCCAGCTTTTATATAGGGTTGTTTTTCACCCCTGTAGAGTACTGGAAGCACAGGCTGAATCTTTTAAGGCGCTGTCACACCTCACCAGATTGGGGGAAACGGACAGAAACCGAACTAAGTCCAGTTTGTGTCCATACAAGTTTTGAACATGCGCAAAACTAGGAACAGATGCTGCCGGATGTCTACGGTTCTTGTCCGGTTTCAGTTCCTTTCGTCCATTGGCTATCCGTTCATGTCCATTTCATGTCCGTTTCCTTGTCTGTTCGTCCAGCGGCCATTTACCCGATACCGCAACATTTTGACACATTTTGATACTTATCACCAGCGGACTAGACAATTCTGTCCATTGCTCAATCCGGTGAGGTGTGACAGCCGCTTTATCTATGTGGCATCATGTTATTACACTTTGTAGGATAAACAATTACATTGAATCAAGCAACACTGATTACCTAGCTGTTCCGGAATTCTAAATCTAGAAGATGATAACTGACCCATACTTCTCTACATCATCTTAAAGCTGCATAGTTCGATAAACGCATAACAATTTCAAAACTAACAAATTTATCTAGATTTGATTGTAGGCCTACATATCTATCTTTTTTTTTCTTCTTCTTGAAGATTTATATTGCCTATCATGGATAAGTCTGAATAGACTTGTTTTCACCATTAGACAGTTTGTCGATAGAAAGCCTGAGCCTACACTTTTACCGACCCAAGGGATTTTTAACCTCGCACACCACATAGGCATGATCTGAGAGGAACTGGCCTTTGATGACGCTGTAAATTATATGCAGCGGTGGAAATCCAAATTGGCAGAGGTGGGGGGGATGGGGAAATTGAACCATCGACCTTCAGATTAGGAGGCCAACCTAGAAAAAAGTCAGACACTCTAACCACTCTGCCACACAGAACACCACATCATGGTGGACTTATTAAGCAGTTGTTGCTCCATAGAAAGGAATACTGAGTCAATTTAATAGAAGCTGTTACTGCATAGGGTGTCAGGGATTTTGCGTACTTGCCAAAATTAATTTTGTGTGTTTGCACTTCAAAAGTTACATCTCCAAGGTTAGCCATTTACAATCAAAGTTGCTTCAAACCAAAGTAAGATAGGTTATAACCATCAAAAACCAAAAATCTAAACTTAATGACCACTAACACAGCAAGGTGAAGACATTCAGAGAAATGAACTATTGGTAACCAAACAATTATCCGATTGTAGAACAAAGAAACTCACAGAGGTTTGGAGGATGTGGGAGAATGCTTACAAACAGAGAAAGAATGCATGCAGTAGTTAGCTACACAACAACTGAAAGTGATAAAAAAAGAAGGGGAGTCACAAGGCTATTACTGTCTAGCAGCGAAAACAAGTCATTAGACTTAACCGTTATGGGCAGCATAAATACACCTATCACATTAGGAACAAAACAAATAAAATAATTAATATATTTACATCAGAAAATCACAGAAACTCAAACTCATCAGACTATGCAACTTTAAAGGTATTATAAAATTGATTGTTCATAATCTCAAAATATGCCAGAAATTCCTGCAAAGTGAGACTAGATGAAGATAGATTAGATTTTTCGGCTTTTCTGTTTAGATTCTATTTGTTTATGAATACATTGGGGACTGCGTCAGTATTAAAGCTGCATAGTCCGATGAAAACATCAAATTTTCAAAACAAAGATATTTATCTAGTTTTGATTCAATTTAGATACTGGTGCACTTATTAAAGTTGCATAGTTCGCTTAAAAATATAACCTTTCTTAAACCAAGACACCTATCTAGATTTGAACCTATAAATCCAACTTAGATACTGCTTCATTAATTAAAGGTGCATAGTCCAATAAAAGCATAACATTTTAGAAACCAAAACACCAGATTTGAACCTACATATCCAAATTAGATACCCATTGCATCTATAAATATAAGTATTTCTTTCTTCATAGAAGTACGAGCTAAGTTAATTTAAACAGACCCGGTATAGGCTGCTGAGACGTGAACCGTACTCCGACAAATTCTCTCCAAACATACCTTTGCAGGTTTTCACTTTATGCGACTATATAGTGGGGGAAGAGTCCTGAAATTGGTTGCTCCCGTTCTGGTGTAGTTAGTCCAGCAGCACTGACAAGGCTTTTAGACAACCATATAGAGAAAAATGTTAGAATTTACAATCTAAAATACTAAATATAAAGTTCAAATGTTTATTTCTCATAACTAGCTACTTTTTGTGTGAATACTTGATTAAATCATGGACATTAATAGACTTTAAAAGTTTAATTGAGAGCTTTCTGTGGCTGCCATCTTGGTGGTTGCCATGGATTCCCCTGTGTGTGGGGAACCCCTCTAGGTCATGTGTTGAAGGAATCCCACCTATGATGTCATTCATACATCACAGACTTCAACACTCTCATCCCACATGTTCAGTTGCATGAACTGAAAAAACTAAGCAAAGGTATGTTTGAAGAGCTTTTGATGCTGGGTTCATTTGTTTCTGGGTGAGGTATACCAGGCGACTTTAACACAAATTGTTACAACTGAAATTCATGGGATCGGATTTTTGTATGAGTATTGCCAACATAAATGTTGTTTGTTTACACTTCAGATATCTCTGAAGTTAGTCATTTTAAATCATAGTTACTTCAAACTAAAGTCTGATAAATAACAACAATCAACCTACTATATTTATCTCAGAAAATGACAGAAACTCAAGACCATCGGAAGATGCAACTTTAAGCATTTGTTGCTGTACTAAGTCAATTTAATAGAACATGTTTCTGCTGAAGGCTCTGGTGTCAGAATGTTGCCATGCGCAACAAAATAATTTGCTCACGTTTTCACTTCAAATATCTCCAAAGTTAGCCATTTATAATAAAGGTTACCTGAAGATTAAAGTAAGGTTGATTATAGCAATCATCCTAATGAATTTATCTTCAAAGAAAGATGTCTGGAATTAAAACATTGTACTGTGCAAATTCAAAGTTGCATAGTCCGATGGTTTTGAGTTTGTGTCATTTTTATGAGAAAAAATATTAAATTGATTGTTATTTTCTACCTTACTTTAGTTTGAAGTAACTTTCATCTTAAATGACCAACTTTTCAGATATTTGAAGGGCAAACATGCCAAATTAATTTTGGCAAGCATGTCAAAACTCTGACAACATAGCCTTATGCAGTAACAGATTCTATCAACAAATTGATTCGGTGTTCCCTTCTATGTGGCAACAAATGCTTAATAAGTGCATCCGTATCTAAGTTAGATATGTAGAATCAAATCTACATAATTGATCCGGTTTTTAAATTGTTATGCTTCATCGGACTATGCAACTTTAATTGAATGTTTGTAAATAAACAAATAAACCTAATTACAAATACCTCTTTATCTGATACCATTATGTTCAGGGATTAGCGTAATAAGACTGCCGATCCTGTCCTCTCTTGTCTGTGTTATCCAGATTTCAAGCTGGTGATATACGTTAGAACACAAAATATTGGGATTTACAACACAATTTAAGTTAGTATCAAAATGTGTGTGGCTTCAAACCTGTTACGCTCTGCCGCTGGACCAGCTCTCTCTTTCTGCAAGATGCAACCTTCTCCTTCGGCTTCTGCTTTGTTCGAAACCCGGCCGAGTAAAACCAATGACTTACTAAATTGATACTTGTCACTTCCTAGCCAGGCGCTCGGCATTATTAGAATAGGGCAACGACTGGTTGGTTCGACATCAGGATAATGTGACTGAGTTGGATATCAGGATATCATGGTGCTGGCAGCCTGACCACCCAGTGGGGCAGAGCTATAAATTTACCATGAGTGTGCACTGTCACAAGTTGGTACCCGTCCTGTTATGACCATAGATCTTGCCAGGACATAAAACTCCAACAACCAACCAACCCATATATGCCACGACTCAGGTTGAGGGAAGATGTGCAAGCTTACAGGATGACCAGTGAGTGACATGAGAATGTTCATTATTTTGTGAATGGACACACCTATAGATTGCCTTGGGCTTTTCACATGGGATGGTGCCAAGTGGATATTGTCAGATATTGCATTGTGCTGTGCTGTGATGTGAGAGTGGGCTGGGTGTGAAATGGTTATTTTCCATAAATGCAATGTAGTATATCATAACCAAAGAAGAAATGGGACAAGATAACATGTTTATTATTGTGTATTATGCTCACACACGAAACTCTCTGCATATATTACTAAAGCTAAATTCCAAAGATTTGAGTCAAATTGGACTAGTGCTGCCCAGCGGTTAAAACAAGTATTAACACACTTATCCGTTATGAGCAGGGCAAATGAATTCATCACAAAAAGAAACACAAAAAATGTTCAGACTTAAATTCCTAGTTTGAAATAGTTAAATTCTATCCATGAATAGATAAGCTAATATCAATTCACATCGCTACTTGTGGGATTTTTTCTCCTTGTATTGATCGTTTTTAAAGCCAAATAATTGTTAAAAAGTTGATGATCATACTTTTGTTCACACAAATCAGGGTCGGCCAGGCAGTTTTAATTTTTTTTTTTTTAATTTGCTTCAGTACTTTTGTTCAAATATTGGACAACACTAGACTGATCAAAGGATTACATGTTCATGTACACATCACAATGTTTTCAGTCAAACAATGAACACTGTATTGTCATTTCGAAATTGATTATATCTTAGAGCTCTAGAAGTTTCAATTTTGGAAATCAAATATTTCAATGTTGACATATGTTTGAGGCCTCCCAACATTAAAAATAACGACACAGTTATGTAATAGTATCTCAAACTTACGAAGGTTGAATTGCTGCTAGCCCCGGCGGATTTTAAACAGTTTTTTTATATTTTTTTAACAAAAAGATTTAAATCAGGGGCAGGCGATTTTCGAGGCACGGGCGGGGATGATCACCATTTCTTTTTTATTTGGCCTAATTTAACAAAGTAACTGAATTGGAAGTAGGTCAATTAATGCTCTATGTAGGCCTACCTGTAAACGTCACATTTTCAAAACCAAAACAATTATCTAGATTTGATTCTACATATCTAACTTAAGCCATGTTTACATGGGGAATTGTAAAACGATCGAGACAAAGTGATTTATATGAAGCGATGTAGTGGCGCGTTTACACGCAACTAGTTTGAAAGTGTGTCGGCGCCGGGAACCAGCAGCCTTAGTGGGGAGCCTGTAGCCGGCGAGTACTGCTATTTGTTTAGTTTACATTCGTCGATTCACAATATGAATAACGACCAATGTAGCGGCTATGTTAATATCGCTTGGAATTTAGGGTTAATTTAATTAAATTTCATTATTTGAGTATGTAATTCTGTTAAATATGATCGCATTCAATAGATTTCGGCCTAATCGGTCCCTAACACTGCCGGATACCAGCGATAGTTACAGCTGAGCCGGTAGCCGGCGAGCACCGCTATTTTACACTATCGCCACCTGGGAACCGGCTATATCGCTTCATCTATACTACCTTGCAAGGTGGTTTACATCTAACAATTTATATGAATCGATTCAGCCCTAAAACGCCACAGTGTCGCGTTTACATGGCAAATGTAAATCGATCTAGGCAAGTGGTCTTATATGAAGTGTTTTAACTCACCCGTGTAAACACGGCTTTACCTACTGGTGCATATGTCACCACATAGAAGGGAATACTGGGTCAATTTAATAGAACCTGTTAGTGTTACTGCAGAAGCCTATGTTGTCAGGCGTTTGGCATGCTTGCCAACAATAAACTGCCAAAGTCTATGTTGTCACACTTTTGGCGTGCTTGCCAAAATTAATTATGCATGTATGCACTTAAAATATCGCCAAAGTTAGCCATTTGAAATAAACCTTACTTCAAACTAAAGTAAGGTACATAATAATGATCAGTAAATGAGAGAAATTCAAAACTATCAGACTGTGCAAAGTTCTGAAGCTATGACCCTCATCCTCTGTCCACCTTGATTGCGGTGAAGAATGAATATTCCGAAAGAGAAAGAAAAAGTAAGCTTTACAACCAGACGGGATGGCCAAATGAGTAAGAGCGTCCATCTCCCGTGTTGGTAGATCATGGGATTGTGGGATCGTGGGTTCGAATCCAGGTCAAGTCAAACCAATGACTTAAAAATTTATACTTGTCGCTTCTGAGCCAGAAGCTTGGCATTACTAGGATAGGGCAAGAAGCGGTGGAATGAGGAAGACCAGTCGTCTGCGACTGAAATTTCCTATGATTAAACAACTACTGTACCAACAACAACAAAAATGCCTAAGCAACCGAACCTAACATAAGCTATTTGCATAATTCCCCCCAGTGTAAATATAAATGAACATGTATTAATTGATGAAAAATGGTTTATTTTCATCAAAATTGCTATTGTCATTGCATCCATAAGTATCTACTAATAAAGACCAGACACAAAAATCGTAAGTTGCAGAGAGTTAGTGGTTATAAAAATGCTTAGATATTAATCCGATAAGGATTTAACATTGCTAAATAGTCCAATAGGCTTGGTAATATTAACATTACGTTGGAATAATATTTATTTTGTTATTATGAATTATTAGTTTCTTGAGCTTTTTTGGGTACATTAATTGATTAAGCAGGAGAATTTTCAATCACAGAAAATTGTTCTTCCTCATTCCACTGTTCCTTGCCCTATCATAGTAATGCCGAACACCAGGCTTGTTAGTGACAAGTATAATTTTGGTTAATTATTGGTTTGACTCAGCCGTCACATTCCACTGTTGGGGGAATTGGATTCTACACAAGCCTACTCTATTCCTTAAAATACTGTTTTATGGACAGTATTTTAAGGAAGTATCTTAATTCAGATTTGCCATATTCAGTAAATGCTTGCGTTCAATTGATGTCTGTCATCGTGGGTATGTAATTAGTTGAACATTAAATAATATGCATCTTAAAAGGGCACAGAGAAGGACCTAAAAATGAAGTCAAGCCAAATCGTGTCAACAGATTCTACCTTTAAAGTTATTAATATGTTTTAACGAAATATTCACTAAATTGATCCCATTTCTTTTAAATTGAGAAGAATATAATTCAAAATGCATTGCACTTAGGTACTTTGAAGCTGCTAAGTCTGATGAATGCGTTAAATTTCCTAAACGAAAACACTTACCTAGATTTGATTCTACATATACCTAGATACTGACACACTTATTAAGCATGTGTTGCCACATAGAAGGGAATATTGAGTCAATTTAATATAACCTGTTGCTGCAGAAGCCTATGGTATCAGAGTTTTTGGCTCCTTGCCAACATTATTTTGGCATGTTTGCACTTCAAATATCTCAAAAGTTAACCATTTAAGATAAGAGTTATTTCAAACTTAATCAAGATAGATTATAACGATCAACCTAATGTATTTATGATAATAGCAATCAACTTAATATATTTATCTCAGAAAATGACAAAAACTCAAAACCATCGGACTATGCAGCTTTAACCTTCAAATACCAGTGTTGAAGTGGATATTTCGACTATTTCATTGCAGGTTAAAGTATAGGTACGGTTGCTTCACAACTTTACAAAATTTCTTCCATGAATTAGACTTTTTTTTAAAGTATTTAATTTCAATTATAAGCTATATACTCTATTCACTAACTGCTTCAGTTCTTTTCGAATTAATCTCACTGACATTAATTTTATATTTCTATTCGCTATTAATGCAATTAACGTTATTAATCGGTTGCATTAACCGGTGAGGCTCAACTTTCATTTTAGTTTTCAACTGGGGATCTCTATATTTGATTTCCTTGAGCTGCTATATAATAATAATAATAAAACATTTATATAGCGCCCAATCCAGCAAGCCGTTCTCAGGTGCTTTACATAACAAACAAATATATAGGAAAATAAAGTTCACCTAGTTAAAAGCAGATTTGGTCATAATGCGAAGCATTACGTTTGATGCGAGGAAAGGAAGAGACCCTCCCCCGCCCCGCGTGTCGCGCTACCTCCACACCTCGGCTGACCGCGCGACCCGCCGCCTCCTCCCCCCGCCCCCTCTTCTCACGCGGCGCTCACACCTCACGCGACTCCCGCTGCTCGCCACCCCTCGCCCTCCCCCCGGCCTGACAGCTTTCGCACCTCCCCTGCTGCCGCCGCCTCCTTCCCCTTATAAGGCCGCCCGCCGGCTCTCCTCAGTCACTCACCTCCCTGCCGTCTCCCTCCCCGCATCAATTTCTGCTTGGACTTTCCACCTCAGACTTTCCACCTCGGACCGCTGCCCAGCCTCAACACAACATGCCTCAAGGGAAGGGTTGTGGACGAAAGAGCTCCCGGGCTGCCCCCCGGACCCCGGGGCCTGCCTCAACACCGCCCCGGGACGAGTCCCCGGCCTACGCGCCGGCGTCCCCCGCGGCGCCCTCGGACCGCAACGGCAGATCTACAGGCAACGGCAGATCTACACGCCTGGATCGACTCCCTCGGCGCCGGGTAGGGCCGCCCCGCCCCGGAGCGGCCGCTGCCGGCACCGAGACAGCAGGCCGCCCCCCCGCCTCGGGCGCGTGCCACCACTGCAGCCCAGCCCCCGCCGCCGCCTCACGCGAGCCAGCCCGGGGCCGCGCACCCGGAGTACGAGAGGTACCGCCACCTCTCCGCACAAGCATCGCCTACCACGTCCCCGGCCTACCAGGAGGAATCTAGCCGCCACAGCCCCGCATCCGCGGCCGACGCCGTACGGGAGATACTGGCCTCCGCCGAGGCGCGGCACTCCATCAGACGCCAAGGTATACCAGCAGATTATATATTTCCGTCTGATCTAGTTAAGCGAGGGGCAGAGAGGAAGCCGGTGAAACGAGGGGAGGCGACGAAGGACGAATACACCCTCGCCCTCCTTACCCTCATCGACCACCCCGACTTCCCCACCCACTCCGCCCAGGGACTTCACCATCACCACCTCGCGGTATGCCGGGATAACTTGATATACCCGTGGACTACCATCCGCCGATATTCAGAGAGTGTGTTCACTGCTATCGCGGACGGAAGCCTCCCCCACGGGTGGCACGACCCGGTGGCCCTAAACCTCCTTAGACTGGAGTGCCTATCCATGCCCGCCCAGCTCGCCACCACCCAGCCACGCCCGCTCGACCCCGCTAGACCCCGACCCCAGCCCCGCGCCCACACCGACACCCGCGTAGCATACTGTAAAGACACCCACGGGGCTTTGTGCTATGCCTGGAACCGGGACCCCAGCTCATGTACCCAGGCTGCCCCGGGGGAGGTCCATGGCCAAGGGGCCTCCAGGATGCGCCACGCTTGCGCCTATTGCGCAAACGTACGGAAAATGCTCACCGTTCACAGTGAGGAGGCATGCCTCGCCAAGCGTGCACATGCGGCGGCACCCGCCTCCCCGGATTTTTAAAAAGCCGGCACCTCCAGCCCGGCCCGGAGGTCCCTAACCGGCCCACTAACCACCACGCCGCCCCCCGAACCTTCTCCAGCCCTCCCGACATCAGCCTCCTCAACACTGCCCCTTCGCCCGAGGCGCGTCTTAACCGCCGCCCCGGCACTGCTGCGCCCACTGGCAGCCACCTCCCTCACGGGCCCCAGCGCCCCCTCAGCAAGGCTCCCATCGCCACCCTAAGCACTGCCCCGCTGCCCGAGGCGCGGCCTGACCACCGCCTCGGCACGGACGTACCCTCCGGCAACCGCCCCCTCCTCGGGCCCCAGTGCCCCCTCAGTAAGGCTCCCACCGCCACCCGGCGCCAGTCGCCCATCACCCCCGACCCTGAAGACCACCTCGACCCAGGCGACACCGCCTTCCTCTGCCCCCCTGACCCTCCCCCCGACCCCGCCCCTCCCCCCGCCCCCCCGACCCCGACCCTCCCCCCACCGCCCACGCCTTTTCCGCCCCCCTCGCCCGCCCCCGCCGCACCTCCTCACCCTCCCCCCGCCCTCAGACCCACCCCCCCCCAGCCTCCCTAGACGAGCCCACCATCGACCCCGACCTCCAGGCTACCCTCCCCGCAGCCCCCTCCTGCGGCCCCACCCCCTCCCACTACCGCCCCACCATCCTTGCCTCCTGGCCCCACACCTCCGGTGAGGGGCCCCCCCCCCCCCCCCCCCGGTGGGAACCGCTAAAGAACCCTACCCTCCGTCACACCTACACCGCCCTCCGGGAAGCGGGCCTCCCTAATTTTTTGGCCGCCCGCATTCCCCGCCCCTCAGGCCTCCACATCCCTGCCTGGCGCTCCCGCCTCCAGGACTACCCCGACCGGGCCGTCCTGGACCTCCTCGAATTCGGGTTCCCCGCAAACTACTCTGCCCCTACCCTCCCTCGCCCCTCATTTACCAACCACTGCGAGCCTCCCGAATTCCTCCCCCACATCCAGGCTTTCGTTGAGACCGAGCTTGCCCTCGGCGCCCTCATCGGCCCCCTTTTACGTCCCCCCCTTTTCCCCCTGGACGCAGGTCTCCCCCATGATGACCCGCCCCAAGTCCGACCCTGGCAAGAGGCGGGTCATCGTCGACCTGTCGTATCCCCGAGGCGCCAGCGTCAACTCCGGCATCCCCCGCCGCGAATACCTCGGGGAACCTCACGCCTACACCCTCCCGTCCGTCGCCGACGTGGGCCGCCGCCTGATATCCGAGGGCGTAGGGGCCTACGCCTGGTCGGCGGACATATCCCGGGCCTACCGCCAGCTCCGGGCCGACCCCCTCTCCTGCCCGCTCTTCGGGATATGTCTCAACGGGGCAACCTATATCGACCTCGCCCTCCCCTTCGGCTGCCGCTCCTCGGGCGTGGCCTGCGTCCGTGTCACCTCGGCGGTGGCCTGGATCCTTCGGCGCGAGGGCTTCCACGCCCTCATCTACGTCGACGATTTTATCGGGTGCGAGGGCTCCTACCTGAAGGCCTGCAAGGCCTTTGATGCCTTCCTCGCCCTCACCACAGCCCTCGGCCTCGACGTGGCACCCGGAAAGTGTCACCCCCCCGCTGTCCGCCTCCTCTGGCTCGGGTTCGCCCTCGACAGCGAGGCCATGACCATCCGGGTCGCCCCCGAAAAGATCCAGGCCCTCGTCGACGACTGCGAGGCCCGCATCGCCCGCCCCACCCTCGGGAAGCAGGAGCTTCAGAGTCTCCTGGGGCGCCTCAACCACGTGAGCAGCTGCGTACTCCCCGGCCGGAAGTTCATGGCCCGGCTCCTCGGGGCGCTGCGCAGCTGCCTCGGGGCCCCCACCCACGCTCACCCTCACCGACGATGCCCTCCGGGACCTGAGATGGTTCGCCGCCTACGGTCGAATATCCAACGGCCTCCACCTTCTCCGTGCTCCCGAGGGCCGTCGCTGGGTGATCGAGTGTGACTCCTGCCTCACCGGGGGCGGGGCCTTCTCCACCACCCACTACTACGCCCGAGGGTATTCCAAGGCTTTCCGGGCGCAGTTCCCGAATATCCACGAGCTGGAGGCGGTCAACCTCGTCGTCGCCCTCCGCGCCCTCCCCCCGGACGACGTCGCGGGGGCGACGGTGTTGATCAACACCGACAACATGGCCTCCGCCCTCGCGCTCGAGTCGGGGCGCGCCCGAGACGCTACCCTCAGGACCTGCGCGCGGGAGCTCTGGCTGGTTGCGGCCACGGGCTCCTTCAACCTGCGCATCATCCACAACCCCGGGGCGGACCTCCTCCTCGCCGATGCCCTCAGCCGCGCCCACCTGCCGGGCCCCTGGGAGGCGACGGCCCGCAGCGAGGTGGCCCGCCTGGGGCTCCTTCCAACCAACACCACCCATGACGCCTTCCCCTTTTTCCCTGGCCTCTAGGTTTCCTGCCCGAGGAAGTAGCCGCCGTCCCCCGCTTCCGTGCCGCCTCCCTCGCCCCGGCGACCTGGAAGAACCGCCGTCGCCAGGCCGAGGACTTCGTCACCTTCGCAGTGGCCCGAGGTGTGGACCCCCTCGCACCCACGCCCTTCGACGTGGCCGCCTTCACTGCCGCCCTGTTCCTCCTGGGGCGCGCCCCCCGCCTCCGTGAAAAACACCGTCTCGGGCGCCCGCTCCTGGGTCGAGGGCGCCGGGAGCCTCACCTCGGGCTTTGACGCACGCCTGCCCAAGGACGTCTGCCGAGGAGGGGAACGGGCCTCTACCCACGTCCAACGGCAGGCGCCCCCCCCCCTCTCCCCGCAGCAGCTCGCCCTCGCCGTCAACCATCTCTCCCGAGCGGGCCCCGCCTCCCTCGTCCCTCGGGCCGCGCTCCTCCTCGGGTACTTCGGGATGCTGCGCCAGTCCAACCTGCTGGCCCCGAGTCCCGAGGGGTGGGGCGGCCCCCATACCCTGACCCGCGACGACGCCCGCTCCGCGCCCGGAGGGCGCCGCCTGCAGATTAGAAGCTCCAAGACTATCTCCAGCCCCTCGGGCGCGGTCGCCCTCTTCGTCCCTGCCATCCCGGGCTCCGCCCTCTGCCCCGTCGCGGCCTGGCTCGGAGCCACCGCCCTCTGCCCCGCTGCTCCGGACGCACCCGCCTTCATGATGCCCTCCGGCCGGCCCCTCGACCCGCGCTCCCTCACCGCGCTGCTACGAGGGGCCCTCGCCACCCAAGGGGTGCCGAGGCCCGAGGACTTCACGCTCCACAGCCTCCGCCGAGGGGCCGCCCAGGCCTGACAACGCGCCGGGGTGCCCCTCGCCGAGATCATGGCGCAAGGCACCTGGACCTCGGCGGCCGTTCACGCCTACGTGCCCCGCCTCGCACCCTCGGGCGCCCCTCGAGCCCTCTCCGCTTTGGTTGAGGGCTCCTCGGCACCCCCTCACTCCACTGACAATTCATACCACATGAACTTTTGATTTATCTACACTTATTACTTATCTAGTTGACATTGTTCTATCTTACATTGTTTACTTGCCTTTGCTCCTTACGAGCTCTCTATTGTTCCTCTGTTGCTTACCCTGTATGTTCCTCTGAGGCGTCAATAAAGCGCCTCTTTTTCCACCACGCCTTGCCTTCTTCCTTTTCGCGCATCGGTCGTAATGCGAAGCATTACGTTTGATGCGAGGAAAGGAAGAGACCCTCCCCCGCCCCGCGTGTCGCGCTGCCTCCACACCTCGGCCGACCGCGCGACCCGCCGCCTCCTCCCCCCGCCCCCTCTTCTCACGCGGCGCTCACACCTCACGCGACTCCCGCTGCTCGCCACCCCTCGCCCTCCCCCCGGCCTGACAGCTTTCGCACCTCCCCTGCTGCTGCCGCCTCCTTCCCCTTATAAGGCCGCCCGCCGGCTCTCCTCAGTCACTCACCTCCCTGCCGTCTCCCTGCCCGCATCAATTTCTCCACCCACCCACCCAACTCTTCCCCTTCTCCCTCCTTACTGGTGGAGGGCTCCTCGGCACCCCCTCACTCCACTGACAATTCATACCACATGAACTTTTGATTTATCTACTCTTATTACTTATCTACTTGACATTGTTCTATCTTACATTGTTTACTTGCCTTTGCTCCTTACGAGCTCTCTATTGTTCCTCTGTTGTTTACCCTGTATGTTCCTCTGAGGCGTCAATAAAGCGCCTCTTTTTCCGCACCCGCCTTGCCTTCTTCCTTTTCGCGCATCAAACAAATGTGTCTTAAGACCTTTTTTAAAAGCACCAACAGATTTACAATCAGTGATATATATATAGCCCGTTGTCTTCAACAGGGTGTATGTCCAGGCAGGCAGTTATGACAGTAGGCCCTAGCCTAGCATCTCAGCTCTGCCAGTAGCTTTTTGTCTTAGGATTCCCTTTGAAAGATTTGAATTCATAGAAAATAGATAAATCTGAGAGTGCCTCTTATTAATTAGGTAACATGACAACAGTGCAAACTTATTGTCAGGCATGGTAGTAAGATATTAAATATAGTACTGTCTATTCTTAACGTTTGGCTCGCATCAGATTTCAAATATGAAAACAATGCTACTAGCAGAGAATGATGAGCCAACGAACACATGTTCACAGCGGTTCCACGACATAACCTGACAAGACATAACCCCCCAAGACACAAGCTCACAAGATAAAAGCTCACACACTCAATGAAAAAAGAGACAAAAGCTCACAAGCTTTAATCAGCGGTGTTAGTCTGTTACCAGAGTGAGTTGTTATCACACCTAATTTCACACCTCCTGAATCACACATATTTGGTAGGCCTACATGACTAAAACAATTAATTCATTTAATTCACTAACTGTATTACAACTGGTACCATTGGAAAGATTTGCTTGTTTGCTTTGTTTGTTGGGGTTTTATGTCCTAGCAACATATATGGTCATAGCAGGATGGGTACCAACTTGTGCACTCATAGCAACTTTTATAGTGCTGCCCCACTGGGAAATCAGCCCGCCCGGCATCATGACCCAATATCCCACTCAGTCACGTTATCCTGACACTGACCTAACCAGTCCTTGCCCTATCCTAGTAATGCTGAGGGCCAGGCTAGGTAGCAACAATTAAGTATCAACTTTGTAAGTCATTGCTTTGACTCACCCAGGATTTGAACTCCGGACTTTGTGCATGGGAAGCCTGCACTCTACTGATTCAGCCACTGCGTCTGACTCCATTGGAAAGAATAGTGAAGTAGGACCGACTATTAAAATGGTCTCTAAATTTTGATTCTGGGAAACAAATGAAGGTTATGTCATTTTGAAAGTTGACAATCAGTGTGAATTTTCATCTTTGATTTTCATGGAAAATAAAGAAAAGTCTGTGACCAGTCCCTTAAGAAATACATTTAAAAATAGCCAAGCAAATGGCTGTGACATTTATATGTATAGGCTCTATGTACGTAATAAACAAATTTATTTGTTTTGAGCTTCTTTCCCTTTTCTCAATAAATGCGTGAGTTTTTGTCTTGTGAGCTTTTGTCTGGTGAGCTTTCGTCTTGTGAGCTTTTGTCTTGAGAGCTTTTGTCTGCACACAGTTGACAGCAAATACATGAAGAGTACAAATACGTTAGACCAATAAGTAAGCAAACAAGCATCGTAGCCCACGTGATTAGAACTGCCTAGCTTCTATTTGACCGAAGTATGAATGATTGATTGATTGCTGACCCATGGACTATGGAATAAAGCCATGGTGGCAGCAACGGCCATATTCACAGCGAAAAGCTAGTGGTATCTATTATGTCAGTCTTATCGATCACATTTACATCCATGCTAAATTGAAATTTACATGAAACACCAAAATGGTCAGATATGTGTCAAATGGCAGCAAAAGAAAATCTGTGATGTAATTTTGAAGTGGTTAGACTTGTGTTGCCTGCCAGCAAAATCTAACTCATTAAACAAAGCCAAAGTTTAGACTGAAGTAATATTAATAATATTTATGTAGTAGTCCGTTCATGAGCCTCACCAACACGTGGTGGTGGCAAGGACTGCACTGCCCATCCTTGCCCTCCTGTGGTGATAGGTGCAGAAGGATAGATGGAGGGTGGGTCCCTGGGCGGATCGCCCCGCTACCGTAACTGACTAGCAGTTCCCCCCTCATTGAGAGGTTTCCTGCGACCTGGCTGGTCAGTGGACAGATCACTTGGTTCTGTGATGCCATGGTGGGCGGAGCCGGTGGATAGAAAAAAACCTTGGAAACATATGTTTCTTCTTCTCGTCTTCTCTCCAGATTGCATTGTAGCATATAGAAGTCCAGGGGGGGCCGAAAATTATGATAATCAGTAAATGTTTATATTTCGCTGCAGCCATTTGTAGCATTTGTCAGTTACATTATAGATCAATGTAAATGTGTTGCTGAATTTGTTATTGAAACTCAATGAATACAGCACGTCCGTTTGTCCGTTTGTCCGTGTGTCTGTTTATTTAGAATGTTCAAATCCTCAGCTTACTTTGCGCAATTTCGCAACCCCGCGAGCAAGTTTGTGAATGTACAGGAATATGGGAATAATATTATATTTATTTCTGTTATTAAACTTAAATCCTGTAAAGTTGAATTAAAAAAGATCTATTGGAAAGATGATTCTTTGAGAGAAAGTTTGGTCTAAGCTATTAAGTATGAATAGTTCAGAGGAAGTGAAAATCGACTTCAAAATTTTAATTTAAAAATAAATTTGTATTGGATGTTTATGTAATAATTATAACAATAATAATGATGTCAATGTTGTAAAATTAGCAAACTGGTATTTCTCCAAATGCAATGAAGAAAAGAAGTATAGGGGCCTAAGTCCGATCCGCATTATTGTTTTGATATTTGTAGGTATATAAATAGAGTAAAGGATGATTAGATTTGCTTTGGTATATATATATTTATATATAAATACCCTATATATATATGTGTGTATATTATATATAAATATGTCTACTACAACATGTTAATATGATAAAATTGTATATGGTGGGTGGGGTTTAAAAAAAAAAGTTGTATGTATAGGGCCTACGCAATATTTTGAAATCATATACATTTCAAAGCTTCATAGTCCGATGAAAACTTCAAATTTTCAAAACCAGGCAATTTCATAGAACCTGTTGCTGCTAAAGCCTATGGTGCCAGCGTTTTGACATTCTTGCCAAAATTTAGTTTGCATGCTTGAACTTCAAATACCTCAAGAGTTAGTCATGTAAATCAAATTACTTCAACCTAATGTAATATCGATTATACCAATCAATTTTCTTCTCTTTTCTTTGGTAAATTAATTGTATTTATAGACCATTTCGCAGTGTTATATTACCGATCTTCCGGTTGTAACAGCTGCAGCCATGCAGGTATTTATGCTTTTTTACATGATTGATAAAGTCTAATTAAAGTAGATATGATGCAATAAATATAGAATGTGAGGTATATTAAATTATGTTATGATTACATGCAGGGTGTTAGGTGCAGGTTTAGAATTGTCCAGCTAAAGAAACGTAAATGGAATACTAGTACCTTCTTAAAGTTAAAGTCTTTATCATAGTTTGATATGGTCAGAAGTACCGTCATGTAATATACTGTATTGTGTGTAGTAAATAGGGATTTGGGCTCTAGTTGAAAAATGTTTGCGTCAGTAAATCGAAATGGAAAACCAATGTATTAGCTATTGCTTATGTGCTGTAGATCCTTACTTGAATATGTGTACTGCCTATTATGGATAAGTCTGAATAGACTTGTTTTCACCATCAGACAGTTTGTCGATAGAAAGCCTGAGCCTCCACAGGGATTTTTAACCTCCCACACCACATAGACATGGTATGAGAGCAACTGGCCTTTGATGATGCTGTAAGTTATACACATTTAAATTAATTTGTTGGTGGCATGAGGAATGAAGCAGAGGATATCGATGTTAGTGAGAATGGGGTATGGGGGAGGGGGGAGGCTGGCAGGCAAGGTTTATTTCGAATGCATTTTTTTCAGAAAATATCAGAAATTTTAAACAATCGGACTATGCAACTTTAAATATCTGGTTGTTATCTAAAAGGAGTTTTGTTGTTGATGTTATACATTATATTTATATACATATACATATATATCAGTACATATATATATATATATTTAGTGAAATGCACAGATAGTATATATGTGATGCATAACGAATTATACAAATATAAATCATAGGGAGCAATGTATTATTCTTATTCCTCCTTACTGCGCATTAGTGGAGTTCCCCCGCACCCTCTGTAGGGGAGTGAATGTATGCGAGTCTTCCCCTCCCCTTATGCCTCACACACAGGAGGAGGAATAAACTACAATACAGTAAAACCTCTCAAACAGACCACCTCCACAGATCGAACACTCCCCTACATCGATCACTTTATTTGGGTCCCAAACGATCGCCCATGCAATACCATTGTAACGATAAAAAAAAAACTCCCTAAACCGACCACCTTCTTAAATGGACCATTTAAAGTGGGTCCCAAGGTTGGTCGATTTAGAGAGGTTTTACTGTATTAGTAGTGTATTATCCAATGCGGCTTCACTTGTACTTGCAGAAGATGAAGAGGAGGGCAGTGGCAGCAGCAGCGGCAGCGACACTAGTGTGGAAAGTCAGGACTTTGACCGCAGCCAGTCGCTGTCCGACTCCGATGACGTGTTCGACCGGGAGTCGACCCCAGAACCGGAAGTGACCCCGCCGCCAGAGGTCACTCGCCAAAACGGCGAAGCAGACGACATGGCTGTGACAGCCCGCCAACGAGAGCCCGGTCGTAGTTCCGCGTCTTCCCGCAGCTGCGTCTCGGCGGCAGCACCAGTACCGACAGCGCCCGCCGTGGGTGGAGCGGCGGCGGTGTCGCCGCCTAGCGCGAAACGGGTGAAGTCCACCACCAAGGTGATCACCATGGTAACGGCTAAGGCCGAGGTGAAGGTCGTCAGTTCCCAGTTCTGCTTCGCCAAAGTGCAGCAGTGCCCGGTTGTCTACGCAGGCGGACTCCCGGTGAACCAAATGAGAATCGAGACGGGCGACAGCAAGAGTATTCCGAAGGGCGCGGTTCTTTTCTGCGAGTCCACCCCAAGTATGCATTCACAAAGAAATATGAGTGCAACCAAGACGACAACCATTACGATGTCCACAACGACATCTGCAACGACATCTCCAACTCTGTTTGCTTCCACAATGACGTCCCCAACGACGTCCAAGACAATATCCATGACATCATCCACAACGTCATCCATGACGTCACCCATGACACTATCCACAACGACGTCCACGACGACAACTAAAGTCCTTGCACCATCCAACATAATCACGCACATAAAACCGGAGTTCCCCTGGCTTTTCGCATTTGCCTTCTCATCGATTGCAACCCTAATTGCTACCGCGACAGAAATGTCACCCGCTATGTTTGTAATTCTCATGGCGATAATTTCGTTGCTATCCTTTCGGATTTTACTCTCAACAAGATTGCAATCTGCGGAGTGAGACGCTCTTTATATAAATATATATACATATATATTATATATATCCTGTATATATATTATATATATATATATATATTGGTCTCTTCTTCACTTCTTTCTTTATTTTATTTTTTGTTAAATGTAAATAGTAACGCAATAAGCGTCAATATAATGAAAGGTTGTCCTTTGATCTACACACTTAATAAGATAACAATTAAAAAGAACATTTAAAAACAATCCAGGAAAGAAGGAGAATAGGAGTTAATAAACTAACCACCCACCGTATTTGTTATTGTTAATGATGAGTGAAATTGCACAACCCCTTTGTTGGACAACATAATCTTCGTGAAATATTCGGAATTGAAACTGTTTGTAATTGTCAATTGGTAGTTTTGTAATTACTGCAAAGAGTACACATTCTGTTCAATAGTCGCAATAGGCCCTATCCACGCGTTGGAGAAAATGAGGTCTGCATAAGTTTGACTTATTTGCACGTAACTGAATAACATTGCTGGAATATATATATACACATATATATATATATATACATATATATATATGTATATATATACATATATATATATATGTATATATATGTACACATATATACATATGTCTGAATTTTAACTATATAACTGATGGAATTGAGGAAATTTAATAGTTGTGTACTAGAACAAATACAAAGGATAGTATCCTGATGGGTAATGAAAATAGGAAATATCGCGCCCAGAGCGGAAATCGAACCCACATCTCTTGCATTCCGGGCTAGTGTGCTAACCATTACACCACCTAGGTTCCCTGAAGTCACCACCCTACCCACGACTAGACCTATCTATGTGGCTCATTGACTGAGACTACTACGATAGTATCAGCGGAACAGACTTACTTAAATGAAGTATCCTAATAACAGATAGTCTTACAAACTTATTTCAATAAATACTATAAAGGATAAGCTATAGTGAGGCCACCCAACTGAGGATAATAAGGAGGTTGCGTATCCAATTTCAACATTCTAACACCGGGGGCATAACGCTATGGGAAGTGGCGCTGTGGTCAAAGGTTCATCCGGTTGCCTTGCATTCCATCGACGTGAATAAAGTCTATTGCGATTTGATATTCATCAGGTTTTTTTGTGTGTGTGTGTTTTTTAATGCAGCTAAAGGAATTGGAAACTGAGCAGTCAATGTTCAACAAAATAATTAATACATGTGTGACAATAAAGATATTAAAGGCAATCGAGACCCTTCATTTTGTATTCATCGCTTATTTGTGATTTTGATTTTATTTGGGTTAGCATAACACAATTATAAAATAGAATATGTAAACAACCTGCATGCCCTTGAGGCTTGGATACGAATATGGGGACTACGTGACATCCTCTTTCAGTGATCTAGGACATATTAGGCGTCTAATGCCAGCGCATTATGTTAAAAAAGAACTTTGTTTTACCTGCATGGAGGTGGATGAAACCCTGAAGCCATATAAAAATAGCGAATGGTAGACAGGAAGTGTGAACACTTATTTGTCTCTCATTTATCTCATCAGATACAGTATACTATGTCTATAACAGACACGCATGGGACTGGAGCAAGATGTCATTATAGAGAGAGATCCGTTATTGGCAGAGACTGACTGACGGAATGGGTTGAAACCAATGTTTTTCTTTTATACTTGACTGACGAGGACGGTCCTTACAAAATCACTTCTACAATTTGTCATTTCTATAATTGGTCATTTATGCAATTAGTCATTTCTACTATATTATAACTATTGGCATGTCATTATTGACAGAGACTATTGATCAAATATGTGAAAAAAACGGCTCATTGTCCACATAAGACAGTTGTCCGCTAGACACAGAGGCAATGCTTTTAAATTAAAGGGGTGCTGTGATGGGACCAGCACTTTTTGCCGTTATTGACAGAGGTTCGTTATTGACAGAGGCTGTTATTGACAGAGTAGACTGTAATTGTCGGTTTCTGCTCTAATTTCTACCCAGTCTTTTCGCAAATGCTTCTACCATTGGTGCTTCAACCACTTGGTCTGGAAAACTATTCCATCGATCTAATACTCGAAAGTAAAATTAGTGTTTCCTGACCTCAAGTTTGGGCCTCTCCTTGAAAATCTTATACTGCTGGCCTCTGGTGTTGCTGTCTACTCTGAGGTTGAAGAAATCTGTTCTGACATCACTGTCATAGACTCCAGTAATAATCTTAAAAGTCTCTATCATATCTCCCTTCCGATGACGATATGACAATGTTTGTAGCTTGAGTCTTCTCAGACGATCTCCAGATGCCATCTCTCCCAAACCTGGGATTGTCCTTGTCACACGACATTATACATTTTCCAGAGCTACAATGTCCTTAACCAGATGAGGAGCCCAAACTTGATTTGCAAACTCCAGGTGCGGTCTTACCAGAGACTTGTATTATGTGACCAGAGTCGTCTCATCTTTATTGTGAAATGTGTGATATATCACTGCTATGATTGAGTTGGGTGACATTATTTCCAACCATAAGTCTATATGATATAGATGCAGTTCATGGTCATAAGTACACTTGGGATAATTAAAACAGTGAATGAGCAGAAGCTTCTAGAATAATCTTCCATGTACATTGGGAAATGTAGACCAAACTTGAAAGCCTGGGAGTGTATCCGACTTCTGCCATAGGCATTTTAATAGTCTTGAATATGGTATATTTGAGCTCATATATAAGATATCTTTTTGTTGTTTGTTTTTGGTTAAGACCCCCCAGCACAAAAAGTAAACATCGGCTATTGTGGGTCATAGAGTCGTTATTTAAGATATCAAACACGAACAGTAAGTATAAAGTATAATGTATAAAGGATAAGTCGGAAAACATTATTAAATGATGTCATTGTGGCGCCATCTGTGAGAGTTTAGAGGGTATGCACTGACATCACACTAAACGGAAGTGTGGCCATTGTGGCGATAGTAACCACAATAATAAACCCATTGTCATTGTCATTGTCAATGGCCGTGAGCAATCTTCATACAGAAAAAGTGAAATATCTCTAAAAGCACACCACCTAGAAACAAACTGATTGGAATACATATAGGAAACACATTCATTGAACAGATTATAATAAATTTATAAAGTTAGGGTTCTGCATTTCTATTAATTTTGAATAAAATAGACGGTTTGCACTGCACGTATCGGCAAACTCAATGCATTGTCAATGGCCGTGAGCAATCTCCATACAGGAAAAGTGAAATATCTCTAAAAGCACACCACCTAGAAACAAACTGATTGGAATCCATATAGAAAACACACTCATAAAGTGGGTGGCGTTCTCTGTGGCGGAGTAGTTAGAGTGTCTGACTTTTTTCTAGGTCAGACTCCTAATCTGAGGGTTGGCAGTTCGATTCCTCCTGCCCCCAGCTCTGCCAATTTGGATTTCCACCACTGCGTATAACTTACAGCGTCATCAAAGGCCGGTTGGTCTCATACCATTTCTATGTGGTGTGGGAGGTTAAAAATCCCTTGGGTCGGTAAAAGTGTAGGCTCGGGCTTTCTATCGACCAGCAGTGGAGAGGGGAAGACCAGTCGTCTGTGACTGGGATTTCCCCTGCTTGAGACAACTAATGTACCAAAAAAAAAAGAGAGACAAATAAGTGTTCACACTTCCTGTCTACCATTCGCTATATCGCTATATCAAAGAACAGATTATATTAAATTTATAAGGTTAGGGTTCTGCATTTCTATTAATTTGTAATAAAACTGACAGAATGATCTACCTCTCTATGGACTATATTACTGCAACCGACAGGTTGTTTACTAGTTGATATCGCCAGAATGGCCGCACTTCCGGTTGATGACGTCACGGGAATACCCTCTATAAGAGAATAACTAAGAGCGGTAATGCATTGCTGAAATCATAGGTGGCGCTATGAATGAACTAATTAAAGCAGAACATAGTTTATCTAATAAGTAATATATATAGTTTTCCCATTGGGCATATACAGTGGAAAGTGTATGTTACCCTGAATATCAATTCTTGCCACCGCCACCGCCTCTAGCTACACCAATAGTTCTTGCCATTGCCACCAGAGGGTGGGTTAGCGGTGCAAATCCTCCATAATACCTTTTTCACAGAGAAAGCTATGCACTGAACTTCTAGCTACAACAGTAGTTCTTGCCATTGCCACCAGTTGGTGGTGCAAATCCTCCATAATACCTTTTTCACAGAGCAAGCTATGCAGTGAACTTCTAGCTACAACAATAGTTCTTGCCAGTGACACCAGAGGGCGGGTTGGTGGTGGAAATCCTCTATAATACCTTGTTCACAAAGCAAGCTCTGCAGTGAACTTCTAGCTACAACAATAGTTCTTGCCATTGCCACCAGGGGGCGAGTTGGTGGTGGAAATCCTTTATAAGACCTTTTCCACAGATCATGTTGTGTGGTCATCTTCTACCTACATTAGTTCTTGTCATTGCCACCAGAGGGTGGGTGGGTTTGTGGTTGAAATGGTCTATTATGTATACAAGTGGCGTAGTAGTACCACTGAACAGTGAACAAACCATGTGACTTACATAAATTATGCATCGGTATTTACAGTAGCCACATCTAGCGTTTGTAGCGCAATTAGAAAGCACATGTCCCTTGTACTAATGAACAAACAATGAGCAACAACGAATGAAGAAGAATCACAGCGTGTACTCAGGAGACTCAAGTTGCCAAGCCTCATGTACAGAAGATTTTGTGGGAACATGATCAACACGTGGAAGTTCCTGAATGCTGAGTATAATGTGGATGAGGCCCTGCTATTCAGACACATACAGGGAAGCAGTACCAGAGGTCACTCCAAAAAGCTTTTCAAGCCAAGGTAGAACAGCTCACTCAGAGGGGCCTTCTTTTCACACCGAGTGATAAACATGTGGAATGAGCTACCAGAAGAAGCGGTAGAAGGAGCTACCATAAATCAATTCAAGAATGCTGTGGACAGGGCCTGGGCCAGAGAACCATTCCTGTACAATTTTGAGGCTGCATACCACTAGAGCAGAGAGCTACGAGCTTTGTATAGGCTACCATAAGCCTGCATCAAAGAAGAGGATAATAATACTACTAATAATAATAATGAGTGAACAATAACTCTTTAGGCTTCCATTCACCCCATTACAAAGGGGCACTTATAGGCGGTAGTTAATTAGTTAGTGTGTTAGCTTGTTAGTTAGTTAGTTAGTTTGTTTCTTAGTTAGTTAGTTAGTTAGTTGTGATTGCTTAATGCAGTGTCGGCAGCAATGGCCACAATCACAGCGAGAATTGTTCAAATCTTATTCTGTCATATTATTATCAGGTCATCACTTTTACAGAGAATGTAAAAGCACACAATCAACTCGGTGTCCAGAGATACTTTTGAAGTTAAAGGCTTACAATTACAATGATAACAAATTTGAAGCCAGATAGGAAGAAAATAACTCATATATTAGGCTATCCATTTGACAGTCAAAAGAAATTCGAATAATTCCTGATATATAGTACTGCACATCAAATGTAAATATCATTTAGGGAGTACCATGTATCCAATCACAAGGCTCAATTTACTTGGTGATACCCACTTAGAAACTAGCACACATTTGCTGATGCCACAGTAAAAGTGAATTATGCCTAATACTATTTTACGCACATTTCTTTGCACTGTTCTTTGCTTTAATTAACATAATACCGAATCAAGCATCAAAGTGAACAATTTAAAGTAGTTATGTTTTTATATTGTCATGAGAGTGATGTAAATGTGGGTAATATTACACCTAGAGCAGGTTTCGAACCCACACTTCTTATCATTCTGGGGCTAGTGTGAACAACTTTATACTACCTAGGCTCCCTGATACAATCACCCTGTCCACGCCTAATTACTGTCTAGGCGGCTCCTTGCCTGAGAAGTCAGTGCAGACTACTACAATTGTACCCCTGGAATTGTAAGTTTTTCAAATGATTTACATGTGTAAGTTATTTAATGCTTACAATTACATACTCATGCTTTCATTGGTTCATGCCTGGATTTTTTTAGTTTTTTGTTATTTTTTTGTTTGTGACAAGTTTTTTATTCTGCCCATAACGTATAAGCCCCCTGTGAGGGTGCTTGTTTTCAACGCTGGACAGCTGTGATACTGGATTGGTCTGGTCCCGCACTCAGGAGTCTTTACCTGATCTTTCTCGGGCCAACCTTTGCGGTTTTGGGTGTTAGTAGTTTCTGTATTAGTTTTTTTTAAATTTTCAAGTTTTTTCCTAACCTGTATATGATAACTTAGCCTACTATGTACATCTACGCAGATGACATACAGGCCTGTGGGAGAGGATCCCATCCCACTGTGGTTTGCTACAGCATCCTTTCACCCATGCCCTGTCCTTAGATAGTGTGCCAGAACACCCCTGGACCCTTCAGGACTGCAACTAGGTGGGATGGCTGTGTTGTATGGTTAGCCATTTTGTATTTCAGGGTGATTCGGATGCATGACCATGGCCTGCATGGTTCTGCTTTGGTTTGTGCCAGTAGACATACCCAGACGGACTGCACCCTATGGTGATAGTCATTTCAAATTCCTTAGTACTTAGTAGGGCTAGTCTCCGTATTTGTAATATCTACAATCTTTTCTTGTCTGTCTTTTGCTTTTTGTGCCAGAACACAGGAAGCAGTGACTGCTCCCAAGATCAGGTGGGATATTGTTTCTTCAGTAGGTGGTTGTGTATTATGTTTTCTTTAAGGACCTTTTATAGTGGTCCATGCTTTCGATTGCCCGTTGTTGGGTGGGTTGATTATTCCAGGCATGTGCCGCCACTGGCCAGGACACTTCTCTCATAAATGTTGGTGTTACTTATTGCTGTCAGTAGCACTGGGGATGCCATTTGCCTGGTGTTCCTACAGGGGGTTGCTGTGTAGCCTGGTTTTGTGGTGTAATGGTGTGCCAGTATTTTGAGGTGAGTTTCCCTTCTACTCGTTAGTAGTGTTGCATTGCATTTTTTGTGTAATTTGATTGTGGGATATCTTTCGTTCACCTGAAGCCATACTTTGAGGGCTCTATTTTGTAGCACCTGTATTTTGTTTAATAGTTTTGTATTTCCTCCCATGTATCCTACATCGCCATAGTCAAAGTAGGGGAGGATCATGCCTTTATATATTTTAATTGCCATGTTTTCAGTCATGTAGTATCTCAGTTTAGCCAGTAGCCATATTTTAAGGCATACTATCCTGCATAAGGCATACTATCCCACATAAGGCATATTATCCTGCATAAGGCATACTGCCCTTTGGATATATTCTATTCATATGAACTATATAGCAGAGCTTACCCCATAGTAGAGACACACAAGACACAATGCGTGATTCAAGTCCAGCACCAGCAGAAGTATTTCTAGAATGATCCTGATGCTTTGTTTTATTCAGTTTATATACATGCAACAGTGGATGTTATCAACATTCTTATCGGTTACTTTCAGGGCTCACCCCCCACCCAGCTTTGACCACCACCTGACTATCATAAGCTTAGATAACATGTAAAACTCCAACAACCAACCAAGATAACATGTGGTGAATGTGTGTCTGGGTGAGATAAGGGGGAGGGATTGTGCTTAAATGGGCATTGTTTCCCTCCCCCTGTGTGAGCCTTATAAAGGGAGTACTGTTTCATTTAACCATCTCGATATTCAATATACACTCTAATCGGAGAATTTTACAACTTGTTAGCCTGGTACCAAATAGTACTGTTTTTGACTTGCTGTTGTTTATGGTTATCCTATTTAGTTGGCACCACTCGATTAGTTTTGTTAGTGTTAGATTCAGTTTCGTTTCTATTTCTTTGGTTGTTTTGCCTGCAGCATATATCACAGCGTCATCTGCATGTAGTTGGATGTCTTCAATTTCTAGCCAGTTGTTTAGATCGTTAATATGTATGAGGAAGAGAAGTGACCCCAGGACTGACCCTTGGGGTACTCCGCAAGTTATCTTTTCCTCATTGGGTATGGATCCATTTACTGTGGTGCATTGCTTTCTGTTTTCTAGATAGCCCGCTAGCCATTTTCCTGTTACTCCCGTTATTCCCATTTGGGTTAGTTTGCTCCTTAGGATAGGGTGGTCCACCATGTCAAATGCTTTGCTGAAGTCCATGAATGCTGCACCCACTAGGTTTTTTTTATTGATACTGTTTGCAATATCAGTTATTAAGTTAGCAATTGTTTTTACTGTCGAGTGGTATTTTCTGAAACCGCCCTGTTTACTGTTTAATATTTTGTGTTCCTTTAGGTGGTCCATAATATGTCTATGCATTATTTTTTCCATTAGTTTATCAGGCAGTGGGAGTATGTAGATCAGTCTATAGTAATGCTCTCTTGTAAGTTGTATGGTCTGCCGCTGTCAAGTATCTCAAAACTGCAATGTATACAGAATGCAGCTGCCAGGTTGTTGATGGGTACAAAGAAATTTGATAACATCACTCCTGTGCTGAAATTATTACACTGGCTCCCTGCGGAGAAGTGAATTGATTTCAAGGTGCTGCTTCTTGTATATCGTGCCTTGCATGATCAGGCTCCAGAATATATGAGAGATATGCTCCAGGAGATAACAAATGTTCGAACACTGCGCTCCACAGTCTCCAGCCAGTTAGCAGTTCCTCGGAGCAGATTCAAAGGCTTTGGGGATCGTGCATTTAGTATTGCTGCCCCGAGACTCTGGAATGCTCTGCCAGGATATATCACAGCTTGTAAATCTGTTGGTGCTTTTAAAAGAGGTATTAAGAGACATTTGTTTAAATCTACTTTTAACTCGGTGAAATTTATTTTCCTGTATATTTGTTTGTTATGTAAAGCACCTGAGAACGGCTTACTGGATCGGGCGCTATATAAATGTTTCATTATTTATTATTAGTATACATACAGGCAATGTACAGGGTAGGTTCAACAACTATTCAGCATGTATAGCTTGTACAAGATCCAGGTCACGGAAACCAATGTCATGGGGGGTTGGGGGGGTGGGTGATTAAAATGGGAAATATTGCGGCAAGAGCAGATTTCGAACCCACACTTCTGGCCATTCTGGCACTAGCTTTGCGATGATCAGGATCCCATACAAGCTATGCGCTGACTGGTTATTAAACCTATCCCATGCATGTGTTTGTAAGTCATTGCCTGTATGCATATTAAACGGAGCGGGACGTAGCTCAGGCGGTAGCATGTCCACCTGTGAAGGCATGGGTCATCCTATCGATCCTGCTCAGTGGACACATTTGCAGTTTGGGTTATTTTCCATTCCAGCCATGCAGTGGTCCACAACTGGTTCATCAAAGGTGGTGGTATCTACTATCCTGTCTGTGGGAAAGTGCATTTAACCGACCCCTTGTCGGAAAGAGTAACCTATGTGGCAGAAGTGGGTTTACTCCAAAGAAATATGTCAGAATGACCATATGTTTGACGTCCAATAGCTGATGATAGAAATGAATATGCTCTAGAGGCTTCATTACATAAAACAAACTTTTTTTACAAGCATTAAACAACTTATAGATGTAAACCATTTAAAAGACTTACAATTCTTGGTCACAGCACCAGTGTCAATGGCGATAACCATTACACTACCTAGGCTCCCTGATGAAATCACCCTATCCACACCCACCTGTCTATGTGTCTCCTTGGGCAGAGAGGTCAGTGGAGAATACTACACCATGGTTAACACACACAACGGGAAGTGATGTACCGATGTGTTTGCCGTCCCTAAAATTGCATGTTTCTGATGACATCATTCTGCAAATTGTTCCATTTGTATCTGATATCGCTAGGCGGAACTAATGTACTGATGTATTTGTATTCTCTAAAACCGTGTGTTTCTGATGACGTCATTCTCCAATTGTTCCATTTGTATCTTATATCGCGAGACAGAACAAATGTACCAATGTGTTTACCATCCTTAAAACTGCATGTTTCTGATGACTTAATTTCCCAGTTGTTTCGATTGTTTTGCATATCGCTGACAGAACTAATGTATCAATGTGTTTACCATCCCTAAAACCGCATCTTTCCAATGACGTCATTCTCCACTTGTTCCGGCTGTGTGCAGAGTGACGTACTGGGTTGTGTGGCTGTCTCTGAGCACGTCGTCGCAATGTACCGCCGACCGGAAGTGACACAACACCCGCCAAATCGCTGCTTCCTCCGCAGATGACATTCTTCCATAGGCATATTCAGCGCTAAACGGAGCGACCCAACTACCCACGGTGCGACCCAACCAGCCACGTTTGAACTCGTTTGAGCTTGTTTAAACTTGTTTCCGGTACAAAGGCGAGGGGACAAGGTTGGAAACTGAGCGATAATAGATGAAAACTCCTATGCCTCTGCCAGAGCAAATAAATGCCAGGGGACCAGGCTAGACCTCCACAGAGCTAGCAGTGTAGTAAAATATTATTTTACTAGTTTATTGTTCAGATATTATCACATATTTATGTATATTTTGCACAGATTAAATTGTTTGATGTATATTTGAAATTAATCTACATTGATTTCTGTTTAAATCACACAATATCACTACTTAATGAATGGGAAACTCATCCTGCAAGGGTATGCTCGATATTACTCAGTGGTAACCCGTTTTTCATCCTTTCGTCGCTGTGGACCCTTCTCCATTCTTCAGCAGCGTTCTGCCCCACTGCATCTCCCGCCACCTTGTCGCTCTGCTGCTTCTTACTCTTCTTCCGACATATCTTCGCGCATGCGGGAGGTAACTTCCGGACGAAGTAATCCATGTCCTGTTGGGGGAGAAAAAAGGGAGGGAAAAGAAAGAAGAACAAGAAGAACAAAGAATTGGGGAAAATGTGGGAGGGAATGATTGTGGTTGTGTTTGTTGTTTTATGTCCTAGCAACATCTAAGACCATTTCAGGACGGGTACGGACTTGTTTACCTGATATCCCACTCAGTCACATTACCGTGACACTGAGTCAGCCAGTCCTTGTCCTATCCGATTAATGGCACGTGTCAGGCTAGGTAGTGACAAGTATCAATTTTAAAAGTCATTATCCGACCTTCTACACGGGAAGCCTGCACTGTGCCAATTCAGCCCCCGTCCTGATATGACCTTAGATGTTGCTAGGACGTAAAACAACAAGAAACAAAACCAATTCGACAACCGATTAGATTATAATACTTAAAGCTGCATAGTCTGAAATAAGGGTAGTAGTCTGCACTGACCTCTCAGCCAAGTAACCACATAGACAGGTAGGTGTGGGTAGTATGTTGATATCAGGGAGCCTAGGTGGTGTGATGCGCGGCAAGGAAGGACGAGGAGGCGGAAGTGGAAAAAGAGGGCATTTTATTGAGTGAATGCCCGAGGCGTTTCATGAACATACAGTGTAATAAATGAACAGTAGGTAAAGGTAAAATATAAATGTATGATGCATGCTCATGATGAGAGCGTCAAATGTCAGTGTAAAATCAGGTAATGTCAGTAGATGGGAGGTGGGCCCGAGGAGCCCTCAACCAGGAGAGAGGAGAGGGCTCGAGGGGCCGCCCGAGGGAGCGAGGCGGGGGACGTAAGCATGGACCGCCTCAGAGGTCCAGGTCCCTTGGGCCATGATGTCGGAGATGTCGACTCCGGCGGCATGGCAGGCCTGGGCGGCGCCCCGGCGGAGGCTGTGGAGGGTGAAGGCCTCGGCCCCCCGGACACCTCGGGCGTGAAGGGCGCCTCGCTTGAGGGCAGTGAGTGTGCGCAGGTCGAGGGGGCTACCGGAGGGCATGATGAACGCCGGGGCGTCGGGAGGCGCGGGGGACTGCCGGGTGGCCGCGTTCCAGGCGGCCAGAGGGCAGAGGCCCGGCCTCGGGCAGGCAGGGATGAAGAGGGCGACGGCGCCCGAGGGCCCGGATATGGTCTTTGAAGTCCTGACCGTGACCCGGAGGCCGCCGGGGGCAGGGGCGACGTCGCCGCGGGTGATGGTGTGGGGGCCCCCCCAGCCCTCGGGACTCGGCGACAGCAGGTTGGATTGTCGCAGCATGCCGAAGTACCCGAGGAGAAGGGCGGCCCGAGGGGTGAGTGAGCTCGGTCCCGCGAGGGCGAGGTGGGAGATGACGAGGGCGAGCAGAGGAGGCGTCAGAGGGGGCGCCTGGCGAGGCGCGTGGGTCGAGGCGCGCTCGGCACCTCGGCAGACGTCCTTGGCGAGGGCAGAGTCGAAGGCGGTGGTTGACCCTCCGGCCGCCCCGGTCCAGGTGCGCGCCCCGGACAGGGCGTTCTTGATGGAGGCCGGGGCGAGGCCTCGGGCGTAGAGGCAGGCAGTGTAGCCGGCGATCTGGAAGTCGGTGGGGGCGAGGGGCGCGAGCCCTCGGGCCACACAGTAGGTAACGTAGTCGCGGGCCTGGCGCCGGCGGTTCCTCCATGTCGATGGGGCCAGGGAGGCGAGGCGCAGGCGGGCGATGTCCTCCACCTCGGCCGGGGGAAAACCTGCATCAGAGGCCGGGGTTAAAGGGGAAAGCGTCATGGGAAGGGGATATGCTGCAGAGCCCGAGGCGGGCGACGCCGGCGCGGGCCACCTCGGCCCAGGGTCCGTCGAGGTGGGCGCGGCTGAGCACGTCGGCGAGGACGAGCTCAGCCCTGGGCTTGTGGAGAATGGTGAGGGTGAAGCATCGGGTCGCCGCGAGGAGCCAGAGCTCCCGAGCTCAGGTCCCGAGGGTAGCGTCGCGGGCGCGGCCCGAGGTGAGGGAGGCGGCGGAGGCCATGTTATCAGTGTTGATCATGATGGTGGCCCCCGCCACGTCCTCAGGGATGAGGGCGCGTAGTGCAACGACGAGGTTGACGGCCTCCAACTCGTGGATGTCGGGGAACCGCGCCCGGAAGTCGAGGGTGTACCCTCGGGCATAACAGTGGGTGGCGGAGTAGCACTCTATGACGTGGACGCGCCCTGCCGGGGCGCGGAGGAGGTGGAGGCCGTTGGAGGCCCGGCCATAGAGGGCGAACCACCTCAGGTCCCGGAGGGCGTCGTCGTCGAGGGTGAGCGAGGCGCAGCCGAAGCAGCGGCGGAGCGCCCCGAGGAGGCGACTCATGAACCTCCGGGCGGGGAGCACACAGCTGCCCACATGGTTCAAGCGCCCGAGGAGGCTCTGGAGCTCGCGTCGAGTTATGGCAGGGCAGGTGAGGCGGGCCTCGCATGAGAGGATGAGGTCGTCGACGCTGTCGAGGGCGAAGCCCAGCCAGGTGAGGCGGACAGTGGGGGGGTGGCACTTCCCAGGCGCCACGTCGAGCCCGAGGGTGGCAGCGAGGGCGAGGAAGGCGTCGAATGCCTGGCAGGCCTTGAGGTATGAGGCCTCGCACCCGACAAAGTCGTCGACGTATACCAGTGTGTGGAAGCCGTCGCGCCTCATTATCCAGGCGACGGCGGCCGTCACACGGTGGCAGGCCGCGCCCGAGGAGCGGCAACCAAAGGGGGGGGGGCGAGGTCGATGTATACCCTCTGGTTGAGGGTGATGCCGTAGAGGGGGCAGGCGAGGGGGTCGGCGCGGGGTTGCCGGTATGCGCGGGAGATGTCGGCCGACCAGAGGTGCGCGCCGGAGCCCTCGCCCGTGAGGCGGCGCCCGAGGTCAGCGACTGAGGGGAGGGTGTAGGAGTGGGGTTTCCCGAGGTATTCCCGGCGAGGGATGCCGGCATTGACGCTGGCGCCGGGGGGAAAGGAGAGGTCGACGATGACCCGCCTCTTGCCCGGGTCGGATTTGGGGCGGGTCATCATGGGGGAGACCTGGGTCCAGGGAGTGAAGGGAGGGATGGTGAAGGGGCCCGCGAGGGCGCCGAGGGCGAGCTCGGTTTTGATGAAGGCCTCTATGTGGGGGGCGTGCTCAGGGGCCTCGCGGTGGTTGGTGAAGGTAGGGCGGGGGGGGTAGAGGCGGAGAAGTTGGCGGGGAAGCCGTACTCGAGTAGGTCGAGGAGGGCGGGGTCGGGGTAGTCGCGGAGGCGGTCGCGCCAGGCGGGGATGTGGAGGCCAGAGGGGAGGGGGATGCGGGCGGCCAAAAAATTAGGGAGGCCCGCTTCCCTGAGCGCGGTGTATGCGCGGGTGAAGGTGGGGTAGCGGGCCCAGGCTTCTTTAGAAGCATGGGGCCAGATAGCGAGGAGGGTGGGGCGGTATTGGTGGGGGGAGGGGCCGCAGGAGGGGGCGGCGGGGAGGGTGTCTTGGATATGGGGTTGAACGACGTCAGAGATGTGCTCGCTGAGGTCGTGGTGGGGGGGTGGGGGGGGAGGGTGGGGAGGGGGGAGGAGGAGCGGTAGGAGAGGTTAAGGGGGGCGGCGAAGGAGGTGGGGGAGGGGGAGGGGTGGGGGTGGTCGGTGTCAGGGGAAGGCCGGGGAGGAGGGTGAGGTAGGCTGTGTCGGCGGGGGAGGGTGTGGGGGGGGGGGGGGGGGAGGGGGGAGGGTTGTGGTGAGACCGAGGCGGGCGGCGGCCGGTTGGTCGGTAGAGATGAGAGAGAGACGGCGGGGCCTGTGGTGAGGTCGAGGCGGGGGGAGGCCGGGTGGTCGGCGGAGATAAGAGAGGAGTGGCGGTTGGGTGCAGGGTGGCGGTGTGAGAGAGGGTCTGTTGGGCCGCGGCGGGTGGCGGCAGGGGGGGGGCTTTGAAGCCTGGTGTGGTGTGAGCGGTTGGGTGCTCTGCGGTCAGGGCGCGGGCGGGCCGGGCGGGCGGCGGGATGTGAGGGGGCGGCGAGATGTGAGGGGGCGGCGAGATGTGAGAGGGCGGGAAATCAGTGGGCGGTGAGATGTGAGGGTGGTCGGTTGTGGGTGTGCGTGGGTCGGCGTGGGGGGGTGGGTGGGGCCGGCTGGGTCCCTCCGGGCCGGGCTGGAGGGGGCGGCGGACTAAAAATCCGCCGAGGGGGCAGGGCCCCCCCGCTACCGGTTTCGTTTGCTGTTGCACACGGCCTCGGAGTGCATGGTGAGGAACTTTCTAACGTTGGCACAGTATGCGCAAGCATGTCGATACCTCGACGCCCCCTCCCCATGTGTCTCGCCGGCGCCTGCCCGGTCGCATGAGGCGGGGTCGCGGTTCCAGGAGGGGCATGGGGCACCGTGGGATTCGCGGAGGTAGGGCGTCGGTCTGGGGGCGGGGGAGGAGGGGTCTGGGGGCGGGGCTGGGGGGGATGGGGAGGGCGCCTGTGGGTGTGGTGAGGGCCTCCATCCTGAGCATGTTGATGGCGGCGGGGTCGTGCCAGCCGTGTGGGAGCCTACCGTCCGCGATCCATGTGAATACCGTCTCGGAATAACGGCGGACGGTAGCCCATGGGTGGACGAGATTGTCTCGGTGGATGGTAAGGGCGTGGTGGCTGAGTCCGGGAAGGGAGTGGGCGGGGAAGGCGGGGTGGGCCTCGAGCATGCGGAGGGCGAGGGTGTACTCGTCCTTGGTCGCCTCCCCTCGCTTCACCGCCTTTCTCTCCGCCCCCCGCTCTATGAGGTCACAGGGGAAGATATAATGGGGGGAAATACCTTTCCGTCGACCGGCGTTGTGTGTGTCGGCTGAGTCGAGTATTTCCCGGACAGCGTCTGCAGCGGAGGTGGCCGAGTGGGCGTGGGCGTCGCGGTAGTGGAGAGGGGGCGGCGCCTCCGAGGTCTGAGAGGCGGATGCCCCTCCCCTGGTGAAGCGGATGTAGTCGGGATGAATGGCCCCCGGGGCCGCCGGCAGGGGGGGCGGAGGCGGGTGAGCCCCCCCCACGGTGTGGCGGGGCGTGCGGGGGGCGTCGATGTGCTGAGGCGGCGCCGGCGGGGGCGCGGCGGCCGCGGCGGGGGCGTGGTGGGGCGCGGCTCCGCGCTGGTCCCGGGCGTCGATTATGTCGAGCCTCGCCGTCATGCGTTCCATGGCCGCGACTGTGTCGAGTAGCGTGGCCTGCATGGTGCGTCCCCATTCCGATGGGGGGTCGCCGGGGGCGGTCCTCGGGAGAGGGGCGGCCTGAGGGGGCGAGGAGGGCGCGGATGAGTGTGTCGATCCGGTCGATCCCGCCTCGGAAATGCGCTGTGCCTCCCTGCGGGCGGCGCGCCTCCCCCGGCCTCGTCCGTTAGGCATGTTGGGCGTGTAGAGAGATGAGGCCAAAGAAAAAGAGGTGTGAGGAGCGGAGTCTGTGGAGGCAGGAGGGCGAGTGGCCGGAGGAGAGGCTGGAGGCGGTTATAAGGGAAGGAGAGGGGGGGGTTATGTAAGAGAGAGAGAGAGAGCTGGAGGACAGAGGAGGGGGGGGGAGAGAGGGGGGGGGGGTGCGTCCTCCCTCACCTCGCATCAAACGCAATGCGAGCATTATGACCAATGGTTAGCACACTGGCCCGGAATGCAAAGAGATGTGGGTTTGAGTCCCACTCTAGGCGCAATATTTCCCATTTTCATCACCACCATGACATAAGCATAAAATGTTCAAAACCAAAACAAGTATCTAGATTTGATCCTACATATGTAACTTAGATACTGAAGCACTAATTGAGCATTTGTTGCCACGTAGAAAGGAATTGAACAGAGTTTTGGCATGCTTGCCTAAATTAATTTTGCATGTTTGTATTTCAAATATCTCCAAAGTTGGCTATTTAAAGTAAAAGCTGCTTTAAACTAAAGTAGGTAGGTTATAGCCATCAACATAATATATTTATCTCAGAAAATGACAGAAACTCAAAATCATCGGAACATGCAACTTTAACCTAATATATTTATCTAAAGCTAAGATTCCATATATATGCGGTATGTGGATACGAATACGAATGTGGCAAAAAATGGAAAAGCATATAAATATGCGAAGGCGAATGCGAATGCGAATGCGAAAGCGGTAAATGGATCGAACCATGGACCGATCAGTGCGAATGCTAATGCAAATGCAAATGCAAATGCTTTTGCCATAGAAAACAATAGTAACTTTGACTTTCCTTTACATATTTTGAGCAAAAAACTCCAAAAATGGGATGGGTATCTTTTTTTGGAGAGGAGGGGGGGGTTTGTTTAGGACCCCAGCTCCATGATTTCTCCCAGGGAGGCACCTGATGCGGCACAGGCCTGGGCCCCTACCCTCCTGAGGCTGTGGAGTGTGTAGTGTATGGCCTAGGGATTCCTGGCTGCTGCGAGAGCCACCCTGAGCCACCCCAGGAGCGCTGCCGGGAGGAGGGCCCCCCCCCCCCCGGATGCCAGGAAGGTGGGGCCGAGGGGGCATGGCCATTGGTATGCAGCGTAGGCTGCCCATGCTGAGGCTGGGCAGCAGGGAGAGCCGGGTATGCTGGGAACTAACACCCGATACGCCTGACCCGGCCGCCACCTAGTCTTGGTGGTGCGGACGGTGATTGTGAGCCCTGAGGGGCCAGAGACGATGTCCTTAGCGAGCAGTGTGTGGCCCGGGTCATCACGGGCACCCATGTGTAGCAGGTTCCCTTGGCAGAGGAGTGTGTGGTATCCTATGAGGAGAGATGCTGTGAGTACCCATGCCTTGGGGCCGGCTGTGGAGAGGTAGTCGATGGTTCGTCTTAGGTCTTGAGGGGTGAGGGGCGGGGCCTGGCTTTGCGTGTGTGTTGCGAGTCGCTGCACACCTCGCTTCATCATGATGATTTGGTATGTGGTGAATGCTGAGATGTCCCCTCCAAATATCTGTACCCAGGTTTTGGCACCGCTTAGATAATTGAATACGCCCCCCGGTGTTGCTAGCATCTCTTTGAGATGTAGTATGTATGCTAGGAGGTCTACTCTGTGGGCGCGAGGGGGTCATTGCGGTGTCTTGCTGCAAACTCCAGGTATCACCTCGCCTGGGCTGACTTGTTCTTCCAGTGATGAGTGGTGAGCTTCCCAGGTTACCTAGAGGCCTATGGTGAAAGCGTTATTAAATTCAACGGTGATTTCAGTGAGGGTGAGGCTGGTGCATAGGGCAGTGGCATTTGCCTCAGCTCTGTGGTCATTGGCGCGCCTGCTAAGTGCGTCAGCCAGTAATAAGTCCTTTCCAGGCTTGTGGACTATGTCGATTTTGCATGAGTTGGTGGCAGCAAAGAGCCATATTTCATGTGCGCAGGCCGTGAGGGTGTTGTCACGGCCAGCACCAGTGTTGAGTACGTGTTGACTCGCAGCATTGTCAGTGTTCACTGTTATTCGGAACTTGTGGGGGTCGGGTGGGGCTAGGGCCTTGAGGGCCACCACTAGGTTTATCGCCTCAAGGTGTGCGATGTTGCCCGTGCTGGTCCTGAGGCGGTTGGGGTATCGCTGGCCATAGTAGGTGGTGGGTGAGTGTGCCCCGTCCCCCTGGAGGGAGGAGTCGCACTCTATGACCCAGGGGAGCTTCGGTTCGGTTGGGAGGAGGACGATTCTGTTGGAGCGTTATGCATACTGGAGGAAGCAGCGAATGTCGTTCTGAAGCTCACTGGGAACTTGGTGGTGCCCTGTGAAGCATCGTGTATCCTTGCCATGAACCGCCTGGCCGGGGTGACACACTTCGCCACATGCTGGAGTTGGCCAACCAGCTTCTGTAGGTCCTTTCTGGCCGCTTGCCTGGGTGCTGTCCAGTTCTCGCACTCTGTTAGGACATCCGTGAGCTTCTCCTCTGGGATGGTGACCTGCATCTTCGGGATGTCTATGTGGAATCCGAGCCACTCGATGACCTTGGTGGGTGGGGTGCACTTGGTGGGTGAGAGGGCGAGGCCGAGCTGGGCTGCTATGTTAATGCAGTCGTTGTAGGCCCTCTCTGCCTTGTGCTTTGTAGGTGCCACACCCACAAAGTCATCGAGGTAGCAGTGGACGAAGTGGCCGTTCTTTCTTAGGAGGTGTATGACTGCATTGGTCATCCTGACGCATGCCATGGAGGATGTGCGGCAGCCGAATGGTGGTGCCACATCAGTGTAGTACTGGCCGTCGATGGCAATGCCGAGGAGGGGGGTAGAGAGGGGGCAGGCCCGGAGCTGTCTGCATGCCCTTGCTAGGTCGGCTCTCCATATGTAGCTGCCTCTCCCAATCCGGGCCACCTTGTCCGACGCATCCAGGATGTTGGTAAGGTGTAGGTGCAGGGGCGGCCCTGGTAGTGGCCCCTCTTGATACCAGAGTTGACGCTGCTCCCCCATGGCCAGCTGAGGTCGACAATGACGTGCCTTTCGGTAGTGTTCTTCTTTGGGCGGCTCAGGATTGGGCTGACCTGTGTCCAGGGGGAGAAGGGGGGTTTGTCGAAGGGGCCGAAGAAGGCTCCGTGGCCCTTCTCGGTCTCGATGTACCATCGAGCTGGGTAGGGTCACCGGTGTGGTTTGTTGCAGATGGCGTGGGGGGCGTGTCAGCGACATAGTCAGCCTGCCAGCCATATTTGAGGTAGTCGACTATCTCGCGGTCGTGGTAGTCAGCCAGCATCCTCCTCCAGGCAGGGATGTTAAGTCCAGAGGTGACCGGTATCCTGGCTCCCATGTAGTTGGGGATGGCCGTCCGGCGAACGCGGGTGTATGTGTCGAGATAGCGGTTGTGGTGTGTACACTGGTCCTCGACTGGGTGGGGCCATATGGTGTCGAGGGTGTCGCGGTAGTGTGTTGGAGTGAGTAGTGGAAGGGTGTTGTAGTCGGTTGCATCGGTATCCCCAGCAGTGGGGGTGTGGTCGCTGACATCGGTGCTGGTACTATTGACCCGAGGGTGTTTCGCCTCGTGTCGAGCCGGGTCGGCAGGGCCTGTGTCAGTGCTTTTGTTGTCACAGGCGGGGGCGTATCCACAGGAAAGAAAGCAAGACAATCTAAGAAATTAAAATTACTACCGCATAAATATATTATTAGAAATGGAAAAAAAGGTAAATTGTGTCATGCAAGCTTTCCAAAGAACACCTCAATCTAAGGTTTCATTCGGAGCCTCAGTGGCCGGATGTAATTCGGCCTGGCTTCATACCTGGATTTGTCATGTTGCTCGAATAGACAATTGTATGCAGGATTCAATGCATTAGTTTTTATCTTGACTACATATTGCATGGCCAGTTTGATTCTCCTTTTGTTTAGTGATGGTTCATTGACTTCGACATAGAGGCTCTTAACAGGTGAGGTGCGGAAGGCCCCAAGGGCCAGGCGCAGTCCCTGGTGGTGGATCATGTCTAGCAGCCCAATATACGATTTCCTTGCGGAACTGTATACTATGCTGCCGTAATCCACTCGTGACCGAACCAAGGTTCTGTACATGGAGAGCAGAATATCTCTGTCCGCTCCCCACTCTGAGCTGGACAGCACCCTCAGAATATCCAGTGGTTTCAGGCATCTTGTTTTCAGGTACTTTATATGTGGCACGAAAGACAGTTTTGCGTCGAGAATGAGTCCCCATCAAGGGTCAGCTCCGGTTCTGCATGCATTCTACGCAGCAGGCAGAAGTGCATGCAGACTGTTTTGGTCTTGGGAAATTTGAAGCCGTTCAGAACTGACCATCGATGGATCCCATCTATGCTTAGTTGTAGCTGTCTCTCTATGACATTCATGTTAGCACCGCTGTAATATAAAACAAAGTCATCCACAAAAAGACTACAGGAGACCACCGCTTTACAGCAGCAGCAATACCATTGACATTGACCCCGAAAAGGGTCACGGCCAGTATGCTGCCTTGAGGTACTCCTAGTTCCTGTGAGTGTAGGCTGGAATAGGTAGTCTTGACACAGACATGGAAATGCCTGAAGGCTAGAAAGTTCCTGATGGAAATTGACAGGTGGCCAAAAAGGCCCATCGTGTGGAGATCTTCCATGATGCCATGCTGCCACGTTGTGTCACAGGCTTTTTTGAGGTAATAAAAGACAGCCACAATGTGCTCCTTCTTAAGGAAAGCATTTCTTATGAAGGTCTCCATGTGCACCAAATGGTCGAGGGTGCGGCGGCCCCATCTGAAGCCACATTGAAGGTTGGACAGATGGTGTCCTGACTCCAGTAGCCAGATGAGGCGGTTGTTTACCATGCGCTCCATTGTTTTACAGATGCACCTTGTGAGGGCCATGGGACAATAGTTGTTGGCTTCACTCTGGTCTTTACCAGGTTTGGGAATCGGTATTACTGTTGCCTCCCGCCAAGAGGCGGGGATGACACCCGACTCCCAGATGTTGTTGAAGAGTTGAAGCAACAATTTCAGCGCAGGTTTGGGGAGATGTTTAAAAAATTGATAATGAATTCGATCAGGTCCAACTGCTGTGTCATGCAAGCTTTCCAAAGAACACCTCAACTCACCCATACTGAATGGGGAGTTGTAGTGCTCCTCGCCAACGAAGGAAAAGGCCAAGAGCTTTCGCTCTTGGCGGTCCTTGACGGCCAGAAAGCCCGGGAGGCAGTTTGCCAAAGATGAATTTCCAGCAAAGGCACGAGCCAATTCTTCACTTATTTCATCGAGTGATGTGAGAATGGTGCCATTGTGTTTCAAGTGCTGGACTACAGAAGAATCACCTCCCCTTCATTTGATTCTCCTGATCATTATCCACACTTTGACCAACGGCATGCACATGGTGATGCTAGAAACAAATTGTCTCCAACACTGCCTCTGCGCTTCTTTGATTGTTCTGCGAGCGTGATTGCGCAGAATTCTAAGGAGTTAGTATACAGCTGTTAACAAAGCTGGGATTATGTAACTGAAATGTTTGAGCCCAGTGCTAGCATTGGTGGGGAAAGTAATTGTCCATGTTGCCGGAAACATGCATAATTCAAAACCCTGACTACAGGCTTGATATTATGAATACCAGAGAGACATTTTGTAGCGCGTCGCTATGTACAAAGTTAACTTCCGGTAGTAGATTCAAAGGCTTGTCCAGTCCTTACCTGGCCATCGTCGTCGACGGATCACTGAGTTGAATAAGAAATTTGTGATTCCTGGTGTTGACATGCCTAAGGCATTAAAGTCAAGAGCGTGGGGAGGAGGTATTCATAGGCTTTGTTACAGTCAATGGATCTGTCGGATGTATCAGGATGTGTTGGCGATGAACAATGTTCTTATATAGATGAGGCGCTGAGCGGGCCGGAAATAACAAATGATGGCGTCACAGGGACAGCAACAGTAACGGTCGTACGCGTGACAGTAAATTCGCCGATTCTTCGTCCGGCCCGCTCGTGCAATTCTGGAGCCGTCATGCGCACGGCAAAAGGTGATGTTCATATTGCTTCTAATGTTATTGCTCGTGAACGCACGGCCTGTGATGATCAGTTTGACACAGACAATTCTGATAGTGACAACTCAATGATGAGAGATCTGATACGGTTAGCAGGAAAGAAAGCAAGACAATCTAAGAAATTAAAATTACTACCGCATAAATATATTATTAGAAATGGAAAACAAGGTAAATTGGGCCGAAGTGAGGCAACTTGGTATGAATATTTGTCAGATGACAGAAGTCGGAAGAAATCGTGCAAGATGATTCTGACCGTGTGAAGAGTTTTGATTTGCAGTGAGCCGGGAACTGCATCTACCATAGAGAAAGTGTGTATAACTGATGGTGACAAATTCAGGCGCGTGCACAAGTCTTCAGATGGCGCCACCGTCCAGTCGGCATCAAATCGCCCAGTCAGCCAGTGTCGAAATCAGGTCGGCGCGGTTGTTTCGTTGGTGTCATGTCGGCCTTCAAGTTACTGTTATCGCCTCCTTTAGTAAGTTCCCCTGTACTCTCTGATGTGCAACAGGATAGTTATCCTGACATCGATGTTGTTGTAAAGAATCGTAGCTCGGAACGGACCCTTCGCTGTCCCCCCATCAAAAATACTGCCTGTTTTTCGATGACTTTTCCATAAAGACATCATACGCCATCTATAAATCAGTATAAATGGTTTAATCGGGAACAGCGAAGTATATTACATATTAAAAGTACACATATAAAGGAGGACGATCAGGATACAGTAGATGTGGGTACGGTGGCACAACGGACACCACTGGTGTTGGATTTGCCTCCGACTGGGTTCAATCGACACGGTTGTCATGGTGACGCCCACACAACAAACTCCCCTTCCCGCTCCTCGGGGGAGGTTCATGCTGTGTCTGATACACTGACTTCTGGGCTGTTGCCTTTGGACAGATTGAATAACTTGCCACTGTCTTGTTCACAGAACATCAGCAATGTCTATGTCTCTACCAGTGGGGATGGCTGTTGCCTACACAAAAAGCCTAAAGTTAGCCCGGTCACTAACTTAATTAATATTTCTTCTCACAGCACATATCAACTATCTAATTCTAGTCTGCATACTACTGAGTTACATGTTAATGTTGTAGACAAATTGAGGGTTAATATAGACATTGATAAGGGCTGTAATTCTATTAGTAGCTCGGATATTATATATCCAACATGTGTTAACAAGAACACTGACTATGGCAATCCTTTTATTGCCAGGTCTTCCAAGATGGACCCAAACCCCTGTCTAGTTACTAATATGGGTAGATATATTGGTAGTATCAACCCAGTTAAGTAATTGATTCCTGAAGTTAAACATGTTACTCCATTAAATTGCAATGTTATTGATGTTCCCCAGTTGCAACTTGGATCGGTTACAAGTAATACTGATTTGATTAACAATAAGTTGGTCGACGACTGTGATGATGTTGATGTATATGATAATGATATAACCGTATTTTGTGTTAAATCACATGCTGCTTATAGACTACATATACTCAAAAGCTGGCCTGATTTAACTGATAATTGTGATTCATTTGTGGAATATATTATATATAATCTATTATATACATATAAACGCTCGGAGAATTATTATTATTTATTAATAGGGGAAGGGCCACAAACGCTACAAGTGTAGGGAGTGACTGGGACATGAACATCTCACCGACCGGTTCGAGGCAAGTTCTGTGGTAACGGAGCATGAACCCTTATTCGCATATCATGCAGGTAAGTGGGTCAGTGGGCAAACTAGTGCCCAGCTGACTCAGTGGCCCAAGGCAGGTGAGTTGGACAGGGACATGGCTGACAGGGAGACTGTCAGCAGGGAGGTTGCTGAACTGTGTGCTGGCCAGCTTGGGGCTAGCAACTATCGGGAGTACTTTGCTCCTGTGACTAGCCGGGGCCTCGTTCATGGCGTGAACGGGAGCAGTGACACACGGAATGACAGTGATACACCAACCGAGGCTGAGAGCAGCAACAAAGTTCATGACGGAGATACACTTATGCACTTTTGCGAGGACATGGGTGACATGAGTGACAGTGGAGACGGTGGTGGCCCAGCCCTGGACCAGTTCCTTAGTGAGAGGTGGCCCTCGATAACCCCCTCCCAGAGCTCCCTCGGAAGTTGCCACCCTCACAATAGCTCCCTCCTGTTGAACCCCAGAAGTTATTACCATCATGATATCCCCCCCCAGAATTGCCCCGGGAGTAACTACAAGCCGCCATCACGCATAGATCCTCATGGTGCATTATACGCTGCCACCTCAACCTCAAACTCACTATCTGACTCATCAGATAGCCGAATAGCCTCTACTGCAGTCGACCGCCCAGCATGCAGTGCCTTGGCGCAGTAATCATCGACCACCTCAAACATCTCCTCCAGAGATGACTTTCCTGGATGCCAACGGTCATAGGCAGCACGCTGCTCACCGGAATCCAAGAGCGAGCACAGAAAACGATCGACAATTTTGGTCTCGATCGTGCACTCACTCATCCTGGTATCTCTAGCAGGCCTCGGCCATCAACCTGAAGCTGTAAACCGTACGCACGGTATGATCCATCACGGGCAGTTTGGACGCGCTTCTTCCACTGATACCAGCGCGCAATGGGATCCACAGGACGGAATTTATATGAGATGATGGGGAGTAGCTCCCTCATCGTCGTCAAGCCATGACGCCTCCACGCGTCCACACAGTCCTGCACCGGTCCATTCCTCAACAGAGGCAACAGTTAAATGAGAGCTATGTTCTCATCCCACATATTAGACCGCATATCCAACGTAAAATCCTGCCACCAAGTATTCCATTCCTGCTTAATACCTGTAAATGGTTTTGGACAGCAATGTAGGGATACATGCAGACCCAGCCACCGGATACCTTAAAACATTCTCATCAAGCTCCAAAGTATCCCGATTACACATACAGAAGCAGGTTCCCGAATCACATCCATTATTGGTGGATGATTCCGGAACAACCACAACTCTTCCACTGAGTACTGACGGCCCACCGGCAGCCCAGGCAGCGATGCAATGGGTAATGCATCTCCGCCTGAACCCGCCAGGTCAGGAATCCTCTCTCTACATATATTATCATGAGATTTACCCACATATACGGAATCCTGAACAACACCATGCTGATGTTGAACAGAAACCCATCCCCGAGAAGTAACATCCTCCCCAGAAGAGGGTTCCGGCTCCCTCGGACCCCCATATCCATCACCCCCCCTTAGAAGGCGCCGGCAGATTCGGCGAGCTACCCGCGGAAGCCAGGCGCGCACTATGCGCCGGATACTGCGACTCACGGCTATCCAACCGCGTAGACTCAGTAACCTTCACACAGCTTTCCGGAAACCCTAAACTACGTCGAAACGCTAATTTCTCGGCCTGAAAAGCTGCATGCTCATCTGCAAGAGTAATCATTGCAGAATGAATGCCGCACCTCTCGGCAGCTAGCAATTGTTCACATGTGTGGTTCTCGTCTTGCAACTGAATATTCAGCACTTCACGCATGGATAAATCCTCCGTCTGCCTGATCCAAGCAGCTTGCTGCTCTTCAAGTAGTATATGGTTAGAATTTACCTCCTCTGCGGAAATGTGCCGTGCCGCGTTTAGATCAGCTAAATCGCGCGCGAAGAATGCAGCATTGGAGACTCTTAATTCATCCAACACTCATCTCTCCTCCGCCATCCGGTCAAACTGGACCCGCTTCCAGGCTCGCAAACGGCGAATATGCATCGATTACTGATGCTCTACCTCCGTCTGCGACCCCGGAAACATACGACCCATAACTAAATCATTCTCTAACACGAACGTCAACAAGTTATCAGCTACCGGCCCTGTCTACAAAGCTGCGTAATTTTCCCAATGACAGGGTTCATAGGGGTCAAACTGCCCAGCCCCCGTCCCCACAGAACGGACTGCTGAACTCCCCCCAAGGTGAATACTCCAGCTGAACTTCTCTTGCAGAACTCTCGCGCACGCCCAGACCTAAATCATCACGATACACGATTGAACTGCTACCCCCACGTTCACATGCCCCCGAATCAGTATTGATCGACAGAGACCATATAGCATCAAGAGCGAAGCCCACTTTCATCGCACTCCCTTCCCGAGTAGTTTTATCACCTGAGAGAACCTATTGCGTCACATCAGAGGCCGCAACATTTTTCAACGCCGTCACACTATCACCTAAACGAGTGCCCAACTGTGCGACATGCCCCCCACCCTGTACTGCAACCGGTGTAAACAACGGCGCAATACCAGGCGGCGGACTGCCACTCAACTGTGCTAACTGCGTCCAATAGCTATCGGACACACAACGCCTTCAGCGACCCCGGGTGACACCACCGGTGCAGGCACGGGAGTGGCTACGCCCCCCCGACCAAGTAACACCTGGCAGCCCTCCCCGATGACACCGGCACCTGTATTTGGAATGAACATATCAACAACAACCACAACAGCCATTAACAGAGCGTGGTGTGGTGTACTTGCCACAGAAGCATCCACGCTCACCAACGGTCCTTCCGTGATGGGACGCCTCGTACCATCAGTTTGGTACTGGCGCCCATTACGCAGATGGCCTGTCGACATCCCCTCCATAATAAAATTATAAAGAGAACCTACTTTTGGAGGGCTACAACAGCAGATGCTCCAGATCGTCGATGGTTTCAACACATGCATTGACGGAATTGAGCTACGACACCAGAGGAGCCGGGAGTCTCGCTCGAGGATGTCGAAACAACGAGGGGCAATGGCTCACCACACAGCGACGACGTGGAAACAGGGGCTGGAGCTCAATATCGACGCACGGCCAGGAGCTCTCAACGTGGCTGTCTCACCCCACGTGGATCGCCTCACCGATGGGAGCTGCATTGGGATGACAAATACCAGAGAGATTTTTCAACAAGAGACTGGCCACAGGAGGGCGAGGGCGCTGTCTCCGAGTAGGCATGCTCGGACCAGTGTCAGCTGGGATGGGCATGACAGATGCAACTACGGGAGAGCGGCGTATGATGGACCCATGGAGCTCGACTCGAGGGAGGATGACAGGACGGAGGCAGGCAACAACCTATTGCCGCTATATGCCGGAAGACAAAGAACAGAAAACTGAGTAGCGCGTGGGTCGAGAACCTGCGAGAACACATGCACCAGCTTGCGACAATGGCCTGCACGTGGGATTGGCGCAGGTGCAGGCAGTGGTCGGAGACTGTCTTCACAATGATCGCCGACGGCAGGCTGGTGGCAGGCTGGGGGGATAAGTATGCGATCAAGGATGTCCAGAGAGATGTGTGTGCGATAGGGACTTGGCTTGATAAGACCAAGCAGCTACTCAAGGCTGTTGTGCCGGCAGTTAAGAAAAATGACAGTGTACAGGTACATGCGGCCCTTGGCGAGCCAAAGGCAGCGGAGTACGACAGGCCAGAGTACAACAAAGAAATGGACGGAAAGCCCTGCAATGACTGGAACTCGGGTGACTGCGTGTTCGCTGCATCCCACGGGCTGCAGTCAGATCTGAAATGCCACATATGCTCCTGGTGCGCGCAAAGGTACAGAAGGTCGAATGGCCACCCCGAGAAAGCATGCCCAATGAACGAGGAAACAAAGACCCCTGCCATTTCTGGGAGCCGCAAGAGGCGTTTCAGCGCGAGCAGTATTGAGCAGTATTGCTTGGACCAGCCATGACCGATATCCGACAGTGCTGTCGGATCCCAAAGCCAGAGCCAGGACAAAGGCGACAGTGCTGCCAGTGGTTGGCAGTGTTCTGGTGCCGGGATACAGGGTGGCGCTGGCAGGGATGTGGCATACGACGTAATGCCTGTCCCAGGGTCGGTGGCGGGGCCTACTTGCGACCACTAATCTCATGACGGGGTCCCTGATATAAGGAGAAGGAAGTTTGTCTATGGGGCGCATCCACATGGTGTTGTCAAGCAAGGTACATGTGACAGGCTCGGATGTCGGGAATATGGGAATGACAAGGAGGGAAGGAGTGGTGGGCATAAAGGCGGGGAGGCGGATACGGCCGCACATACTCAAGGCGCTGTGACTCTTAAGCCTATCGGGGCAGGCCCGCCGGCAGTCGGTGGGGCATTGATGACTTGCAGCCGGCTCGATTGCCTGACCAAGGCGGCTCCGCTTACTGTGCGGTGGGTGACACTGATGCTGCCCGTGACGTTGGCAAGACTTGTGAAACTAAGGGAGACCTCACCCCTGAGGTATCTGAACTTGGTGCCGTATATGACCTCGGAGGTGCTATAACCCCTCTGCCTCACGACACTGACAGCGAATCTGATGTGCATGACAGCAGGAGCGGACAGGGTCATGTGGTGGATCGACAGCCTGTTACCCTGGATACTGGCAGTAATACAACTGTTACTGGCGGCACTGCCTGGAATTGCATTCTTGACGACCACGTGTCTAACATTAACGCATGCTTCATGACCTCGGAGAACCATGATGTCGATGACATCAAGCAGATTGTCGAGGCGCTTGATGAGGTGGAGATTGCTGACTACAATCCGCCACCGGACCCCCTCACATACAGGCCAACCCTCGATGCTATCTGGCCTTATGCTGAGCGTGAATGCTGGGCCGGTCATAAGGACTATATGACAATATACGACATTTTGAGGGCTTCTGCCCTCCCTAACTATCCAGGCGTAAGGATCCGAGTCCCATCGGGACTCAATATTGGGGCATGGAAGCGTCTCCTCGATTTCCTTGAGTTTGGTTGGCCGGCGGACTTCACCTCAGACCGGCCCCCAGTTTCGGCCACAGTATAAGCTGCATCAGGGACTATGTACAAAGGGAACTTAGCTTAGCTCGGACCATTTGCTGCACCACCCTTTGGCCCTTGGACTCAGATAAGTCCTCTCATGATGAGACTGAACCGTGGCACCGATGAGAGACGCGTCATTGTTGACCTTAGTTATCCTCGAGGCGACAGCGTGAATGCAGGAATACGGAAGTCGCAGTATCTTGGCGCTCTGGCGGTATATACACTGCCTGGTATCATAGACCTGGCTGATGAGGTCACTAGAGCCGGCAGGGGCTCCCTGATATGGTGTGCGGATCTTGCGAGGGCCTATCGCCAGCTTAGGACGTGCCCTCTCTCCACCCCTGGGCCTGGCATTAAGATCGACGGAAGCATATATGTCGACATAGCACCCTCGTTCGGCTGCAGGACGTCTTCACTGGCATGCGCATGCACTACGAACGCGGTGGTGTACCTGATGAGGTCGAGGGGCCATCATACCCTATGCTATCTGGATGACTTTGTTGGAGTGGTGGCCACAGCACAGGCGTCCAGTAGGGCATATAATGACATCATTAGCATCACCTCTGAGCTTGGGCTCAAGCTCGCCGGACATAAGTGCGCTCCTCCTTCAACGGCTGCGGGTTGGCTCGGTTTTGACATATCTACTACGGACATGACCATCAAAATACCTGGCGACAAGCTAACTGATGTAATAGAGGAGTGCGAGGACTGGAGGGAGAAGTTGCAGGCGTCAAGGAAGGATATACAGAGGTTGGTTGGCCGCCTCCAGCATGTCACAAAATGTGTACGGCCGGCAATACGCTTCATGTCATGGAACGCCCATCACGCCAAGGAGGGCTACCAAAGTTCTATGCTCTGCTCTCTTTGCCCTGGGCCATAGAGTGCCTGGTGCCATGACAATTCACAGCCTTCGCAGAGGCGGCGCACAGGCTTGCACCTGCCTTGGAGTCCCCCTCCAGGACATCAGAGACCTCGGACATTGGGAGTCATCCGCGGTGCACACATATGCTCCCCGCAAACCTACGGTCTCGGCTCCGAGATTGCTATCGAAACTTTTTGGTCATAGCATCTCTAGCATCGTTTCTTAAGCATTTGTGAGCTGACATTTGTATAACCTGACGTTTAACTTTACCTTAATTAAAAATGCCATA